>RJWJ010040257.1:0-14028 GCA_004363605.1 Indri indri | reverse complement strand
ATAACATCAAAAGATTAGTACCTAGTATACAGTACATAAAGAACTATTATAAATGGGTGAAATAAAAATAAAACAAATAACCCAGCTCAAAAGTGAACAAAGAATATGTACACACAATTGAAAAAAATAGAAATATTGAATTAGCATCAGTGCATTTAAAAATACTTCACTTGTAATGGCAATCCAAACCTAAACAAGAGATGAGAATTTATTTTGTACTCATGAGATTGGAAGAAATTTAAACTCTAACAGTACCTGTGTTGACAAGAATGTGGAGTTAGAGAACAATCACACATTGATGGTGGGACTGTATATTGGTAAAACAATTAGTAATATATAGTAAATTTAAAGATTCTCATATCATTTGACCCAGAAATTACCATTCTACTAGAGGAACTCTTTCACTGGTACATGTTCAGAATTACACAGAAAATTTGTTGCAAGATTTTCGTATTATCAAAAAACTGGAAAAATATAATTGTCCATCAATGGTAGACTAAATACATATATTGTAGCATATTTGTATATTGACATAGACCATACCAGTGAAAGTGGTACTATATGAATCAGCATAACTAAGTCTAACAGTGTGTAGTAAAAATTTGAAATAAGTTGCAGAAGGACACAAAGAGTAATTATATGAAGTTTTAAATCTAGCAAGACAATACTATACAAGACAATGGATATATAAACACCTAGCAAATTATGTAACTCTGCAGAGCAGTGAGAAACATTAAATTCCTAATAGAGTTTACTGCAGGAAATGGGGAGAGAGAGAATCAGGCAGAGAGGTTTTGACTTTATAATGTCTGAATATCTTAAACAAATGTGGCATTGTGTGCAGACTTAACAATGATTAGTTGTGCTTACACAGTTGGTCTTCATATTATTTTCCATTTTTGAACATATGTTGGAAACTGTTCATAATAAAAAATTAACAAGTGAAACCACAAAACGAACTTAATAATATAGTTAAAAATCTACATTATTAGAGGTGGCAAAGAATTTAACTTTCTAAAAGCGAGGAAAGAAACAATAAAGTGAAATATGAATCATTTGACAATATTTTACACTATACAAAATCAACATATAAAAATCAGTAACATATACCCACAGCAAAAAAAAAAAAAAAAAATAGAAAAAGAAAAACTTCTGAAAAATCAAGAAAGCAATCCCATTTACAATAGCTACAAAGAATATAAAATGTCTAAGAATCAATTTAACTAAAGAAGTGAAAGATCTATATAAGGAAAACCATAAAGTACTGATGAAAGGAATTGAAAAAGACACAATAAATGGAATAATGTTTCATGCTCATGGATTGGAAGGATTAATATTGTTAAAATGGCAATACTACCCAAGGCAATTTGCAGGTTCAATGCAAAACACCAATGACATTCTTCACAGAAATAGAAAAAAGCAATCCTAAAATCTGTATGGAACCACAAAAGACCCAGAATAGCCAAAGCTATCCTGAGCAAAAAGAACAAAGCTGCAAGCAACACACTGCTTGACTTCAAAATATACTATAAAGCTATACTAACCAAATCAGCATGGTATTGGAATAAAAGCAGACACATAGACCAAAGGAACAGAATAGAAATCTCAGAACGAAATCCATACGTTTACAGCCAACTCATGTTTGACATAAGTGCCAAGAACTTATAATAGGGAAAGGGCAGTCTTATCAATAAATGGTGCTGGGAAAACTGGATATTTTACATGCAGAAGAATAAAACACAAAATTCTCTCTCTCGATACATAAAAAATCAAGTCAAAATGGATTAAGGACTTAAATCTAAAACCTGAAACTAGAAGGAAACATTGGAGAAACAGTCCAGGACATTGGTCTGGCCAAAAATTTTTTGTGTTAAGACTTCAAAAGCACAGACAACAAACACAGAAATAGACAATTGGGATTACATCAAGCTAAAAAGCTTCTACACAGCAAATGAAACAACAATGTGAAAAAAAAAATTCCCCATGGAATGGGGAAAATATTTACAAACTACACATCTGACAGAAGATTAATAACCAGAATATATAAAGAGGTCAAACAACTCGACAGCAAAATAACAATAATAATAATAGTAATTTAGTTAAGAAATGGACAAAAGACCCAAATAGACTTTTCTCAAAGGAAGACATACAGATGGCCGACAGATACATGAAAAAATGCTCAACATCACTAATCATCAGAGGAAAAAAACACAATGCAATATCATCTCATCCCAGTTAGAATGGCTTTTATCAAGATGACAGGAAATAGCAGACACTGATGGAAATGTGGAGAAAGAGGAACCCTCGTACACTTTTGTTGGAATGTAAATTATTGCACCTACTATCAAAAGCTGGAGGTTCCTCAAAAAACTAAAAATATAACTACCATATGATCCAGCAATTCCACTACTGAGTATATATATCAAAAAGATAAAAAAAAATCAATGTATCTAAAAGATATATGCACACCCATATTTATTGCAGCACTATTCACAATAGCCAAGATATGGAATCCACCTAAGTGTCCATCGGTGAATGACTGGAGAAAGAAAATGTGGCCTATATACACAATGGGATATTATTCGGCCATATGAAAAAGAAAAATCCTGTCATTTGCAGCAACACGGATGGAATTGGAGGTCATTATGTTAAGTGAAATAAGCCAAGCACAGAAAGATAAATATTACATATGTATTATATCTCACTGATATGTGGGAGCTAAGACAATGAGTCTCATGAAGATGGGGAGACTGGTGGTTAACAGAGGCTGGGAAGAGTGGGAAAGGGGATGAAAAAAGGTTGATTAATGATTATGAATCCGCACTTGGAAGAAATAATACATGGTGTCTCACAGATCAGTAGGGCGACTATAGCTAACATTAATCAGCTGTACATTGCAAAATAGTTAGAAGAAAATAATTTGAAGGTTCCTAGCATAAAGAAAAGATAAATATTTAAGGTGAAAGATATCTCAATTACCTTGATTTGATTATATGAATGTAAAATTATCACATGTACCCCGAAAATATGTGCATCTGTGCATCAATAAAAATAACGAAGAAAAAATAAAATAATATAAATCATTTGATAATATTTTAAAATAATAAAATGTGAACATTTCAAATGATATAATAAAAAGAGGTAAAATTGAATATATATGCTATATATATGTATATTTAACAAGAACCAGGTTTGTAATTTTAAGAAAATAAGTCTAAAATGAATAAGAAAAATACGAACACTGTAATTTAAAAATAAGCAAAGCAAAGGACCTGGATTTCTCATGGAAAAATTAGAATAAGCAATAAACAAATAAAAAGGTTATTTTGCTATCAACTACATACACACACACACACACACACACACATACACAAAAACATACACAAATATCCATAAATATATATATGGATAAAACATCAAATTCACTCTATTCATTTAAAGAGAACAGTCAATGAACAGGTAATGGTAATGAAAGAGTGGAGAAGAGAGGTCACAAACTGGTGGGCATTCATATTGGTAAATCAAGCAAAAAAATAAAAAATAAAAAACCCTCCAAAGGATATTTGGCATTTTCATCAAAAGCCTTATGAAAAAGGATCTTATTGGATCAGTAATATTATCCTGAAGATATACATTAGAGTAATAATATGAGACATACTCAAATGATTCTCATTTTTACGTAATTTCTGTAAAGGAGAAAGGAAAAATCCTCACCTACTGTAGTTGACAAGTTTCTGAAAAATAGTTTGGAAGTTATTAAGCACTATACAAATTGAATGAATTGTCACTTCCATAGTATTTGATAATTCTGACTTTTATAACTTTGTACCAGTAAGAGTACTGTGGATGGAGTCATTTGTTCCTTACTGATTGTATAGAACAATAACAATGCCGTCTGGGCTTATCTTTGAGTTTCCATGTTTTTTTTTTTTTCAATTCACTGAGTTGGCACTGTGAACCATAGCTAATAATTCGACATATACTTCCAAATCCCATGCAAAAATTATGAAAAACAAAACAAAAAAAGCCCAATAACTTAATTATTAAACTTCAATTAATTTAAAATTTTTATTACTTAGATAATAAGGATACGTTATGTGACCTGTCACCAAAATATCTACCTTATTTAATAAACAGGTTTTTTTGGATAACTTTCTTTATTGCTCTTTTAACTTCTTTGTTCCTCAGGCTATAGATCAACGGGTTTAACGTAGGACTCACAAAGATATAAAAAACAGCTACAATTTTCCCCTGTTCTACAGAGGCCTCAGACGGGGGCCTCAGGTACATGCAAAACAGCGTCCCATAAAAGATGGTGACAGCCGTCAGATGGGAACCGCAGGTGGAGAAGGCCTTGTGCCTGCCCTCAGCAGAGCGGATGCGCAGGATGGCCGTGAAGATGAAAATGTAGGAGATGATGATGACGGTGAGAGAGCAGGTGAGGTTGGAACCAGCCACCACGAACATGGCAGTTTCTTTGACATAGGTGTCCGAGCAGGCAAGGACCATGAGAGGTGGGTCTGCGCAGTAAAAATGGTTGATCTCATTGGGTCCACAGAAGGACAGATGGAGCATCAGGATGGTTTGTGCCAGACCGTTTGCAAAGCCATAAACATAAGCAACAGCAACGAGAGAAACGCAGACACATCTGGACATTTTGCTACCATATAACAAAGGCTTGCAGATGGCCACATAGCGGTCATAAGCCATCACTGCAAGCATATAATAGTCTGTGATCACCAGGGCAATGAAAAAGTGAAATTGTATAAAGCAGCCAATGAAAGAAATGGCTTTTCTCTTGGATAAGAAATTAACCAGCATCTGAGGAGTGACATTGGTGGCGTAACAGAGATCTACAAAGGACAGGTGGCTGAGGAAGAAGTACATCGGAGTGTGAAGCTTTGAGTCACTTCTGATTAACAGAATCATGCTCCCATTGCCGACGACCGTGACAAGGTAGATGACTAGGAATACCACAAAAAGGACAGGTTGCAGCTCAGCTCGATTTGTCAGTCCCAGGAGAATAAACTCAGTCACGGCTGTGCAGTTTTTCTTTAGCATTGTGTTTGCTTGGCTTCTAAAGAGGGCTAAAGAAAAGGAAAGAAAAATAAATGCATTTGGCTTTTGTCATATATCCATTACCCCCATGGTGTCACCTGATAGTTCTTCCTCTTCTCTCAAACTTGTAAACACATGTGTCATAAAGAAACAGCCTAGTAAGCATGTGATTGTTGTTTTAAACATCTAAGTTAACATAGAGCTCCTTACATAAAAAGGCAACCAGATTTGAAATTGTTTTCTGCCAGTCTTTTCTCCAAGTCATTTCATATTTAAAGAGCCTTATCTTTTATCTTTTTGCAAGTCTTCTCCATATGTGTTCACTTATACTTTCCTTGAACATATGGGTTTAAACACGACTTTTCTTTAAAATTGAAATTCTTTGTTTTACAATACACCTATGGGTGTGGTATCTAAAGTATCAACCGTTGAAACTCATCTACATTTTTCACAGCTAAGTGAATGCAGGGAAGTTGAACTGATATATAGTGCATATCCTTACAGAACAAGGATCTCTTTACCTGCCCCTCTGAAGCCAAGATCATTTGCAAACTTTTCCCTCGTCCTATAATGCATGCCCATTTTCTCCACTGTAGTCTACCTCAGGTGGTCCTCATATCAAGAAATTAGTCTTAACTTTTAAGACTCAGCTCAGGATTTTGTTGTTGTTGTTTGGTATATTTCTGCCTTTTGTTCCCCAAGGCATAAATTGGCTCTTGGGGAACAAAAGTAAAGCTTAAAAAATATATTTTTAAGTGTAAAAAAATACACACGCGCACACACACAGAATACATAAACAATATACATATGCATATGTATATGGGTATACACATACACATACATTGATGGCATAAATATTTATGAGGGGGCAATTAAGGAAAAAATAGTGTATCAAAAAGCTCTGGGGAAGTACATAATAATGAAAAATTGGTTGAGAAACATATCCTCAGACAAAAATGATTTCTTTTAAATCTACCTCATTCTAACTCTTACAAAATTATTAATAAGCAAAACATTAAAATGTGAATTCAATATAAGTTCTTTAAAACATGTAACATCATAGTGAAATAATAATCAATTAACTATACACCTGAGACTGTACTTAAAGTTTATCTCTCCACATTTGGGCAGGATAAATGCGAACGTGAAGATTTTTATGGGAGGATTGAAATTCTCCTTCAATGACACACACCCAGATTTGACAATGTTATAGCGACTCTTTTTTAATAACTACCACATCGACACTGGAAACAGGTTGCTTTTCAAGGCACTTTGTGAATTCCACACTCAAAAATCTTCTCCATTGTATTATCCCATTTTGTACGTGAGAACTTTGGACTTATTGACTAAAGTAATCCTAAATCAGTGGAATCAAAATTATTTTGTGTTTTTCTTTCTTTGAGCTAATAAGGCCCATCTGAATTTTAATAATAATTTTAATAATAATTGCCAAATATAAAAATATTCTTTTGGCTCTAGAATGTTATTTTTAATTAGATTCTATTTATTGAAATATTAATCAAGATTCTAAATGGTTAATATCTCCATCTTTGCACTGTGGGGAGATGAAGTAATACAAACAATGAACAGTCCAGATAGTTTAATTGAATATTTTAGGGTAATAGCCTTACATCTAAGAAAAAGAACACAACATCCTACTGATTTGAGCAAGGATATCTTAGACAGAAGCTTTTACAAGTGGACAGAAGTGGCTTTGGGGACATCTGAGGCTGTGCCCCCCGGTATTTGCCTTACCCTGCGATGTTCTCGCATAAATGCTGCTGCGGCTGCTCAGTTCTCCAAAGAGTCCAGAAGGTTGGTCTTTGGCTTTCACAAGGGTGGTGCCTGCTTGGCATGTTGTCAGGTTCAGTTTGAAGTAGAAAAATAAATTTAGAGAAGGTTCCTTCATAAGATGTATTTTTCATTAACTTTAAATAATTAATTTCTATGGCAAATCTAAAAGAGGCTCATTCTTTATGAAGAGGGAACAGAACATTACCTGATACAATGTTTATAATGATAAAGAGTAGCATTGTTAACTCAAAAAGAATCAGAAAGATTATTTAATACCACACCTTTTTTTTTTTTTCATCAAGAAGCTAGAAAGTAAACATGGCTGATTATTGAGTGTCAGCAGAGCATAAGGGTCACTGAGAGTTTGCAGTCACACTTCCTGGATGGAAATCCAGGTTTTTCTAGTTTCCTGCTGTGCGGTCTAAGGCAAATGATTAATCTCTCTGTGCTTCACTTTCCTCATTCATAAACCTTGGCTAATAATAGCAAATCCCTCTAGATGAGGAAGTTAATTCAGAGGACACTTTTAAAATACGTCTGGCACATAGTAAGCACTTGATAAGCTGTGAATACTAGTATTATTTGATGAATGACACAGGTCTGGTCTACAACAAGACTGAACATCAAAGTATGAGTTTCTTTAGGGAAAAGGATGCCGACTAATCTGGTCGTAGACTCAAGGGTGCCTAGATTAGTGCTTTCCTAATTGGAGACAGTCAGTAAGTACTGATAAAGTTAATGTTCTCCTTGGTCTAGTTAACATACCATTCTGTAAACAACTATACTCTCAGAATAGTAGCATTTTCATAGACACATTTGCTAGTTCATTAGAATATATTTCAGCTCAATTTATTTTTATTGGTTAAAATATTTATTTCTAGATTCCAAAATATTTTTGAAAAGTCTAATCCTACCTGAGAAAGGAGAGTAATTTCAAAGTGACAGAATAGATATGAAGTACCTGAAGAGTTTATAATGGAATTGTCATATCAGGACCAAATCCCTATGGTTCAATTATTTCTAGCAAAATCCAATCAAATTAAGAACAACCACTATTTTCCATTCCTCTGAAAACCCTAAACTCATTGAGGGCATCAGTTTTGCCCACTCCTCATTGTCATGAGGGAGTCAAATCTCCCAAGATCAAAGAAGCAAAGGGATTCATTATTTATTTTACTTTACTCTTGAATGACTTAATATATTTTGTCTTGGGTAAACAGCTGCTTTAATATACATGATAATTTGGTTTCTGTGTCTTAGTATTGTACACCCAAATTGTAGCCTCAGTATATTCCAAGATTTCTTGATACTCTTTGAAACTAGCTTTTTCTTAAGTGCACAATCTAATTTAATGTTGATACAACACTTTTTAGTACATCATCTCCTTTTAATAGTCAGGCAGCTTTCCCCCCGTCTTTTGGAAAATCTTCATAAGTATAAGTTATTTCTTCTCATCAGTTACTGTGTTAAGAAAGATTTCCAGAGTTTTATTCTTACATTTTTTCTGTTTATTTCTTTTTGGATGTACTGATGTGTAAAATCATTACCAGCAAATGGATATCCAAGTTCCATGGCATCCTCAATAATGCTGGGTGTGCTCATTTTCATTTTGTATATGTGTGAATGTATTACATATGAATTCACATGGAAAACACTCATGTATCAGATACAATTTACTGGAACACAAATTTCTGTATTTTTTCACTTCTTTCAAGTGCTATAATATGGTAACTACTATGATGATGATGGTGTTTATGCTCAAAAATAGAAAAAAAATTTCCCTTTATTGCTAGGAACTTTCTCTAGAGAAGTGTACTTCTAAATGAAAGCAAGATTTTATTTTCCAGCTTAAAAGATGGTAGATAGAGGCATTGACATTGACTTGTTCCCACCCTACAACTCCCAACGAACAAACAAACAATGGCTTTTTTTGCCCCTGAAAAATTCCAAGCTATTCAAATCACAGTATTTTTAAGGGGAAAAATAATAGGAGCTTGAGTAATATTCCATTGTATATTACTCAATTATAAGAAATGATGGTAATCTAGCAGCTCTTATATTTTCCTGGATAGAGCTTGAGCCCACCCTCCAAAGTGAGGTATCATAAGAACGGAAGAATAGGCTCTACATATACTCGCCATCAAATTGGCACTAACTGATCAACACTATGGTGCTCACGCAATATAGTAATATTCTCCAGGGATTATGGGGTTAGGGGTGGGTAAACTCGCAACTAATGGATGTGGTGAGCATTGTAGGGAGGAAAAGGCATGCCCCAAATCATGGTTCGGGTGTGGCAAAGTCATAACATGTAACCAAAATGTTTGTACTCCCATAATATCCTGAAATAAATAAATAAATAAATAATAGGAGCTTGAATTAGAAGGAATTTGCATAACCAACCAGTTCCATAATTATTGTAGATCAGGGTTTTCCCCTAATTTCATATAAAAATTCCAATATTAAAACAAAAATAGTCTTTAAGCTTATATCCTGGAAGCTGGATTATACTGGAAGTATGAAGTTTTTCTTGCTTATATGATCAATAATTGTTTATCATGGAAAATTTGGACATAGATATAAAGAGCAAGTTTTACCTCTTAATCTGAGTATTTTACAAGTCATCCTCCCCCCCCATTTATACACACACATACACACACACACACACACACACACACATCATTATACCTTTCTTTTTTTTCTTATTTGATGATTTTTCATTTATAAACACTAGCCATTTATATTTCATAGCATTTTTTAAAATGCATTGTTCTTATTGATTCTTTTTTTATTTCAAAATATTACAGGGGTACAAACATTGAGATTACATACATTGCCTTTGCACTGCCCAAGTCAGAGCTACAAATGTGCCTATCCCCAGACCGTAAGGACCGCACCCACTAGATGTGAATTTACCCATCCCCTCCTCCACCTCCCTCCTGCCCGACACTCAATGAATATTAACTTGCATATGTGCACGTGTTGATCAGTTAGTACCAATTTAATGGTGAGTACATGTGGTGCTTGTTTTCCCATTCTTGTGATACTTCACTTAGAAGAACATTTCTTTTTTCATAAAATACTACATAAAACAATTTGTCTTATAACAGTTACAAGTTATTTAACTTAAATTGTGTATAACATTATAATGCTAAAATCTTTCACCCAATATTCACTTTCTTCTCTTCGTTCACAGCCAGCACAACTTTGCAGCTGTCCTAGTTACATATAAACAGCTTCTCTTCTGTCTGGCAGCTGCCTGTCCCTTGCTAGTTACTAAATGCAGGCAGTCCTCACCTTGTGTGATTTTGTGGTAATTGAGAATCGTGCAAAGTAAAATCACATTTTAAGTAAGGACAGCTTTCAGTTAACAGGGTTCCATGCAAAGTGACAGCTACCTGTATTTTATATGCCATGTATTTCCTTTTCGTCAATTACAAAACAAACATAACCATGAACATATTCAATCGGGTTTATTTTGAAGCCTTCAGTAGATTCTTAAAATGGAAACAGTTGAATGAAAGTGTACACTTTGAAGACCCCTGAAATAGCTCAAATGCCCATTGGATGAATGTGGGGTGTGGTATGTGTGTGTTTGTGTACGTGTGTTTTGATGACAGAGGTGGGGTCGGGAATTACCAGAAAAAATCTTGCTCTACCACAGTGACTGCAGTCCACTGTACATTTATTCAGTAAAATTATATTCCTTTCCTACCCACTGCTCTTTTCATTGACAAATTCTTACTCTATGCAGTGATGCTTAATATTGATGACATAGGAACTGAAAAAAAAAACTTAGCTGCTAAGTAATCAAGTAGAAATAAGTTCTTGAGTAGGACTAAACACATAATCCTGCTTAATTATAAACAGCTGACTTCTTTTATCGATGGCCTACTATGAAGGCGTGGAGATGGATATAAATAAGTTCCTTTTCTGACAGAGCTCCCAGACTATGTTAGCAAACATTACACTGTATTATGATTTGTTTCTGTGACTAAGATATTGTTAAAGTTGCATTTTCTATAGAACCATAAAAATATGCATGTGTAACTCTGTGCTTTTGGAATGACAAAGGAGATAGTATTTGGGCTGTGACTTGGAATGTCAAGATCTCTACAGAAAAACAATGACAGGAGGGACAAGACCATTGGTCGAGCAAGAAAATCATGTATTTTTTAATATGCAATATCTGAAAAGCAAACTAAAGAAGGATAAAATTATAAGATTTGGATTTCTCACCCAAAGCACTGAAAAAAAAATTATTCCTTACACACTTTTAAGTGACTACTTTTCTTTTTAGATGACGATTAGTCTTCCAAAGAAGGACACTAACTAGGTTCATACAAACTATACTTTATCCAGTCCCCACCATTTGAAAACATTTATTGTTCACATTGTTGTGATCACTATCTGCAAATAAATCCAGTCCTGCTAAAGTGATATCTCAGTGAAAAGCATTGGTCAAATAAACTTAAAGATTTGAACTTAACCAAACCAAATTGCAGCTATCAGTAAAATAGATATGTATGATTATTTGCCAAGGCATTAGGGAAACAATGTTCATTTAACTCTAATTCTTTAAGGTTAAACTATTTACTGCACTACCAGCAGGATTTAGTTCTGGTATTTCTCTCCGGTTCACCACAGGCATGACATAGTTTCTAAACCTTGTTTTCATCTCTGGACATAATCTGGCTCAGCCTACTCCTCATGACTTCTTCTCTGGCAGTTCAACCAGCATCCAGTCAAGGAGCTCTCAAACATGGTAGAAAATGGAATTATTCATGTTGTCACTCAGAGTTTCTATGTCTCAGCAATTCTAATGCTGGGATTCATGCTTATGAACAAGATGTTTAAATGTAATGTTTGATTATTTTTGAGCATTTAGGTTCTGTGTAATAAGTGGGGTTTTACAAAGTCACCAGACTCTCCAGGATGCTTGGAACATTTGGTCCAACTCCACTATCAGAAAAAAGCTCATGACAATGAAATAGCCAGGGTGAATGCAGGTGGATTTGGTCACTGGTAAGTTCCTCTAGAGTCCTAAAAATTCCATATTTTGATGATTCTAAGTAGAGAAGTAAAAAGAAGTTGTTTGAAAAATTTTACTTAAGGAAGATTTGACCTCCTTGTTTCTCAGGCTGTAGATGAGAGGATTTAGCATGGGGATGACCACCGTGTAAAACACAGACACTACTTTGTCTTCATCCATTGAATAGCTGGAGCTGGGGCGCAGATACATGAACAGGATTGTCCCAAAGAAGACGGTGACCACCATCAAGTGGGAAGCGCAGGTGGAGAAGGCTTTGTACCTTCCTTGGGCAGAATGAATCCTCAAGATAGCAGCAAGGATGTAGAGGTAAGAAACCAGAATCATCAGGAGGCAGCTCAGTTCATTAAAACTGGCGAAAGCAAAAATGACAATCTCATTGATGTGTGTGTCAGAGCAAGAGAGTTTCAGGAGGGGTGGAGTGTCACAGAAAAAGTGGTTGATGACATCTGAGCGGCAGAAAGACAGCTGGAAGGTGAAGCCAGTGTGAATGGCAGCATTTATAAAGCCTGCAAGATATGTAGCCAACACTAGGAGGGCACTGAGGTGGGGTGACATCAGGACTGTGTACAGGAGAGGCTTGCAGATGGCCACATAGCGGTCATAGGCCATCACGGCCAACAGAAAACCTTCAATGCCAGCAAAGGAGCCAAAGAAGAAGAATTGAGTGGCACATTCATTAAAGGAAATGACTGGGTTCTCCACCCAGAAATTCACCAGCATATTAGGGGCAATCACGGAAGAATAACAGAAGTCAACAAAAGACAAGTTACTGAGGAAAAAGTACATGGGAGTGTGGAGTCGTGAGTCAATCTTGATTAATAGGATCATTCCAAGATTTCCTACAACCGTGATCATATAAACAACTAGGAGCACCACAAAAAGAAGACATTGTATTTCTGGATGATCCCTGAATCCCAGGAGGATAAATTCAGACACTGTTGTAAAGTTGCTCATATCTTGTCTCAGAATGGATAATTTATTTGCTGGTATAAGAAAGAAACCATGAGAGATATGTTAATCTGATTCACTATAGTAGTCATTGTATTACCAGTATATATTAATATCTACTGTATCTATATGTATCCCATAATGTCATGTCATAAACCTAAAATATACACAGTAAAATTTATTTAGAGAAAAGAAAGAAACCAATGAAATGAATTGTACAAAAAAATACCTGGAAATTAAATAGTTCATTCTCTGCTTAATATTACTTCTGAGATGTTCTGAAAACACATGCATTACAATTCTTTGTTTTCTTACTGACGGAAAAGAGAAAAGATCCCTTAAGTAAACATTAACTTATTTTTAAAAATAAATATGTGTATGCATGTGTGTGTGTGAGAGAGAGAGGCTTTGATTATTGTTGCCATTTGTTCATATCCTACTCTACCTCCCAATTTTTCTCTCTTTCTCTCTTGATCTTACTGCTATCATCATATTTCTTTGCCATCCCCTTGGCAATTAAACATGTATTGACCTGGTAGACTATACTAGCAGTATTGAATTCTGCATTTCTTGTTTTCTCTTAGCCCTTTCTAATCAGGTTTTTTCCTCCATCACTCCCTGGAAACTGCTCCTGGGAAAGACATCACTAAATTAACATTGGTAAATCCAGTGATGAATTCTCAGCCCTCATCTTTCTTGATCTATCAATAGTAGTTAACATAATTGATTGCTTAGTACTCCTTGAAAGGCTTCTTTCTCTATTCTCCCAGGACATCAGGATCTCTGAGTTTTCCTCCTCCCACATGGGTCAGTCCTCCTTCCTCTTCTCCCTGACTCCTTGTGTCGAAATAGCTCAGAGCTCCGTTTTGATCTTTCTCCTTTTCTATTTCCACTCCACCTTGGTGATCTTATTCTGTCTTAAGGTTTTAAATACCATCTATATACTAATCCCTTCTGAATTTATATTCCCAGCCCTGTTTGTTTTTCCGAACCCTAGACTTACAATTCAACTGCTTATGTCTCCACACAGATATCAAACAGCAACTCAACATGACCAAAACTGAGTTCCTAATGCCCTCCCCTAATTTGCCTCAAACATAGCATTCCTCTTATGAAGTCAATGACAACTCTATACTTTCATTTGCTCCAATGAAATTAAGCAAATAGACAAATAA
>RJWJ010040256.1:0-14062 GCA_004363605.1 Indri indri | reverse complement strand
TTCAGGAATCAGTTAAGCGAATACAGGAATTCAAGCAAGAAGTGATGGTAATTAGATCCAAAGTGATGAAAACAGAGAAGTTAACAGAGCTGAAAAGGAATTGGTAGGACTTGGGGATTGGTTGAATTTAGGGAGTAAGAGATAAAAAGTCAAGGACGATTCAAAGATTTCTGACATGAGCACTGGGTAGATGAGATAAGACAATTTTAGGGGCAAATATCATAACTTTAAGTTTGAGTTGCATATGAGACATCCAAGCAAATATACTGAGTACAGTTAAATAAGCAGATATGGAACTTATAACATTGGTTCGTGCTGGGGAAATAAATTTAGAAGTGATCAGCAAATTGATTTTATTTCAAACCATGTAAGTATGTGAGATCACTTAAGACATGAACATATTATGAAAAGATAATGCCTAATCCTGAGAAGTTGAAATATTTAAATGATGTGTTGAAGAAAAGGCAGTGTCGGCAACAAAAACTGGAGAGTTGCCAGAGAGGAAAAAGAAAACTGAAAATGTGATATCATAGAAACTGAGGGATAAGAATATCTCTAGAAAGAGGAAATGATCACTTTGGTTGAATGCTATGATTAAATAAGTACATTGGTAATCTCAGCAAGAGTAACAGAAACCAACTGTGGCTCACATAAGCAGACGCTGAATTTATTTAAAGGATATGAGGTAGTTTATTAAATCTCTAGAAGGCATGGTAAACCAGATTGGAGTCCAGCAGCCAGAAACATTGCCCAAAATCATATTGCAGAGGTAGCTGCAGAGGTAATCAAGAGAAGATAATATTGATGCAGCCACTTAACACTAGCTGCCACATTTGGCACCAAGGATAAGACTGAAACTGTACATCAGATACCACCTCTTACACTGCTGCCACCATCGCCACGCCAAAGGGTTTCTTGAGTGGCACATGATTCATAGGCCAGTGCATCTGACCTGCTTAGTGCTGGAAACAGATGTTAGACTGAAACTAATGGTGGAATGAATGGAAGATGAGGATACGAAAAGAACAAGAATACAGTTGACCCTTGAACAATGCGGGGGTTAGGGGTGCCAATCGTCCCCACCCTGCCGTACAGTCAAAAATCTGCATATAACTTCTGATTCTCCCAAAACTTAACTACTAATAGTCTACTGTTGACTGAAAACCTTACTGATAACATAAACCGTGGACTTACACATATTTTGTATGTTATATTCATTATATACTCTCTTACAATAAAGTAAGCTAGAGAAAAGAATGTTACTAAGAAAATCAAAAGGAAGGGAAAATATACGTATTCGTTAAGTGTAAGGGGATCATCACAAAGGTCTCCATCCTTGTCACCTTCATACTGAGTAGGTTGAGGAAGAGGAGGAAAAGAAGGGGTTGGTCTTACTATCTCACAGGTATCAGAAACAGAAGAAAATCGTGTATAAGTGGACCCATGTAGTACAAACCTACGTTGTTCAAGAGTCAATGCAGATACCTTTTTTAAGGCATTTGAGAGAAAAGTGAGAGAGCAGTAGCTGGAGGGCAGTATGGTATCCACAGAGAGTTTTTCAAGATTAGAAGGATTGCGGGTGCAGTGGCTCACACCTATAATTCTAGCACTTTGGGAGGCTGAGGCAGGAGGATCACTTGAGCCCATTAGTTCGAGGCTGCCATGAGTTATAATCATGCCACTGCACTCTACCCTGGGCAACAACAGAGTGAAACCCTGTCTCAAAAAACAGAAAAGAAAAGCAAAGAAAAAGGATTAGAAGGATCCAGCAAGAAGGGAGAAGCTAATGATATTAGGAATTTAGAAGATAAATTAAAATATAAGACTACCTGAGTAACAAGACAAGAATGTTCACTATCGCACTATTGTCTAACATTATTCTGGGGATAATAAATATAGAATACAAAAAGGAGAATTCTGAGATTTAAATATGAGAAAGGAAAAGATTAAATTATCACTATTTGCAGGTTACGTAATTGAATATATGAAAATCCAAAGACAATTAACTAAAACCTATTAAAATCAGAATTTAGTAAAGTGAGTACAAAATTAATACACAGAAATTAGTAGCCCTCATATACTGAAACAACAATGAATTAGGAGATATAGTAAAAGACAGGATCCACTTACAATAGCAATAAAAATGATAAAATACTGAGAAATGATCTTAATAAGAAATGTATAAAACCAATATGAAGAAAATTTTAAAACAGAAATTATAAAAGTGGTAGAAGAATTTTTTTTCATAATCCTGGGGTAGGGGAGGACTTTCTAAGTATATCACAAAAGCCAGAAGCCATACAAACAAAACTTTTATAAATATGACTATAAAAAGTTTTCTGCGTGGCTCCAAAAAATTACAAAACATATTACAAAAGCTATCTTTACATATACATATAATTTCTACAAGTCAATTTTTAAAAAATACAACATGAGAAAATAGAGAAAGGATTTGAACAGAGAAAAGGAATTACAAATGGCTTTTAAATATTTGAAGATACTCAACCTCATAAATGAAGGCCTCAGAAACAGCCTCAGAAGCAAAAGTTTTTCTCTGACCTCCTGCCCTCCTGTCTCTGGCCCTTCGTTCTTCCCTGAGGTAAGCCTTGGAAACTAGAATCCTTCTTTCCCAAGGAAGGTCTTAGAAACCAGAACCCCTTTTCCCCTGAACCAGCCATAAAACCTAAAAATAGCACTTTAACTCCCCTATCCTTTCTGTGTAAAAATTGTCTATACAGAAATTATCTGACCTACCTTTTTGATTGCAGGTCATAAGACCTCCATTCCTGAGACGGTCCTGCCTGATACCCAGGAGGAAGGGATGCATGTTCAGAGAGGCCAGAAAGAATCTAGACAAACAGGTCTTACTAGGTTTTCCCCACTCCATCTATTAGCATTAGATGATATACTTTTTGTCCAATTATGTTGTACAGTATGTACAACTGTGCACACTGTTTAATCTAAGCATAAAAGTAAACAGTTTCCCCTGTATCTTTGGGTCTTCATTCTGAAGGCCCCCATGCCACATAAAACTACGATCAAATAAATTTGTATGCTTTTTTTCCTGTCGGTCTACCTCTTGTTAGTGATTTTCAGTGAACCTGCAGAGGTGAAGGGTAAGTTTTCCCTCGGACCCTATACTCTCAGACATTTTTGGTGGAATTGTAGTTTGGTTTGACCTCTATGGAGCATCATTTGGCAATATTTATCAAAATTACAATTGCATTTACCCTTTAACCCTGTAATCCCACTAATAAGAATTTATAGATATATTTTTATAGATTTATATTTATAGAGATTTTTCACACGTGAAATATTGCACAAAATTATTCATCGCAATGTTGTTTCCAGTAGTAAAAGTTTGGTGACAACTTAAATGTCCATCAATAGGGTCAGGTGAAATAAATTATGGGATAGTCATAATTTATGCTATGCAGTTTAAGAAGAATGAATCAATATTTTATGAATTAGTATTATCGCCAAGATATATTTTTTAATGAAAAAAGCAAGATACATAACAGTGTGTACAGTGCGTTGCCTTTTTTTTTTTTTTTTGCAATCAGGAAAAAATGTTTGTATACTTTTATTTGTGGGTACATAGGATATCTCTGGCAGGACACCTGCCCCTAGGAGAAGATAGGTGACTGGGGCCAAAAATGGAAAAGAGACTTTCCATCATATTCCCTTTTGTAATTTTTGAACTTTGAACCAGTTAACTATATTGCTTAGCAAAACAATTAAAATTTGAGAATAAAAAGCCTGTGAGTTTCCTGGAAACATGCAAAGTATATATGGACAACAGTGGTCCTCAACCTTTTTGGCACCAGGGACTGGTTTCATGGAAGATAATTTTTTCCACGGACTCGGGGAACGGGGCTGGTGGGGTGGGGGGAGGGAGGCGGGGCTCAGGTGCAAGTGATGGGGAGCAGCTATAAATACAGACGAAGCTTTGCTAGCCCCCTAACCAGTACTGGTCCGTGGCTGGAGGGTTGGAGACTGGAGATTTAAAGAATATGTGGAGAGATTGGCCTTGCATAATAAGAGGAAACATTCCTTCCATTTTTACAAATCAGAAAGAAGAGAGGGTGAATGAAGCATTGATTTGGAGCAAGAGCTTGAAGGGTTGAAGGAATTTTTCATGTGAAGCTTTTTTTTTATAAGAAAATATTGTAGAAAAAGCTTTTTTTTGTTGTTAAGGGAGGATGTAAAGTCATGAAAGTATAACAAGTACAGCAAAGATGGAGTCTGAGAACAATAGAAGTTTGAAGTAATTATTATGAGTGTAGGAGATGAGCTGACCATGGAAATATTAAACTGCAAGGCAGTTTAAGGGTCAGAGCATTAAACTGGGCATTAGAGATCCAGACTAGTTCCTGTCTGCTCAGCTGTATGATATTTTTCCATCAACTCCTAGCTAGCTGGGGTGAGACAAAAAGGTTCATGAAAATGAGATGTTTAACTTCACTTTTCTTGCTAAGAGA
This sequence comes from Indri indri, assembly GCA_004363605.1. Lineage (NCBI taxonomy): Eukaryota > Metazoa > Chordata > Mammalia > Primates > Indriidae > Indri > Indri indri. Next base: position 9,581 of record RJWJ010040256.1, on the reverse strand, counting down.
AAGACTGAGGATGAGATGATTGGAAGGACACCCTGAGAACCGGTGGTTAAGCTGCCAGGAAATGCCACCCTGGTAGGGAAAGGTACCATTTGACTGTTTGCCATCATCTGTCACACAGAGACAAAAACAAATTTACAAGGATTTGCTTACATAAATCCTATTTGATTTTCTTAAGTTCTCAGACATTTTTTAAGATCCTGACTAGTTCCAGCTTCATGTATAAACAGGTTGTCAGCTTGCAAACTCTTTTTTATCTATTTGTTACTCATGTTAAATTCAGTATAATATGAGTCTGTTTTGAGAGGTTTTTAAAAGGAATGTAAAAAAAGAATAGTATAATAAAATGAATTTTTAAGGTATCCTACCATTTAAGCCAAACTTAGAACTGTATCCTGAATCATGCTGATCCATCATTGCTAAAATGTTAACAGAAGAAAGACTGTGTGTATTCACTGTTCATGACACACTAAACTGTTAAAAATTGAAGCACATAAAAGTAATAATACATTTTTAAGCTTTCCTCCTTGAATATAGCACTCTGACTCTGTTCAATAGAACTGCTTTTGAAAAATCCTAATTTTTAAGATTGAAAATAAATGAAATTTCTCAGGAACTTAATCTTCAGTTATAGCTAAGTCTCCTCTATTACTTAAAACTCTTAAAATTATACGTGAGAAGACACAATAGTCTATTTTTGTTATGATATCATGCCCTCCTATTGAAAATGAGTGATTATTGAATATTCACTCCTTGAAAGTCTGTCCTTGAAATTCTTCTTAGGAAGTGCTTTAAAAAGCCCCACAGAGGTAGTTCCTTGTTAGTGCCCAAGCATTACCTCCTATAGTGATCTTTAAATAGCAACAATAAAAAGGCTTCTTCTTCAGTGTTGTCATTGAAAAGGTATTTTCCTTGTGCTGGCCTCAGACTCAGGATTTGATTGATAATCCCTTTGTAATTAAGTCTAGTAATCTTAAAATAGGTATTCTTCAGTGATAGGCCAATGGTTCTGTATGTATTTGTATGCAGGAATATAAATTGTACATTCTTATAGCAATAAAAATTCTTTGGCTTTCCATATAGGTCAATGGAAAAGTCCCATTGCATTGACTAGGACCCACACTTCTGAAGAATTATGAAAATACAAAGCATTTTGCATTACAATTATGTAACCATTTAAACAGTGAGCAACTAACAGCAAAATACGTTTAAAATATGTACTGTTTCATATCCCCATGGCATTATAAAAATAATGCTATTTAAACAATTAAAAACAGAAGCTTGACATGTATACAGTAACTTTTCAAAATTCGTTTCTGACACAATAGGGCCAATGTACTTTTTGATTCAGAGAATTCTTTGATCTATCTGAAAGAGTTCAATCTTCTCTTCCACTTTATACACGTGGAAACTTAGGCTTGTAGGAGAGAAAAGATTTTTTTTTTCTTACCCATCACTAGGCTGAGTCCCCTATAACAAAAGGAAGATTAACGAGAGAAAAGCAAACAAATTTATTTAATATAAATTATACATGGCACAAGAGTCTTCCTAAAAAAGTGAAGACCCGAAGAAACAGGCAAACCTCTGCATACATTATGCTAGGTTTGGTAGAGAAGTAGATAGTCATGAAGAAGTATAATTGGACAAAGGGCACATGATCCAATGCTAATAAACTGAGGGGAGCAGGCTGTTTTACCTTGTGAGAAGGCCGTTGGGTATGTGTATCTTCCTAGTTATCCCCTGAGCCAAAGAATATGGCAGGAATTCTTAGGGACAAAGGTGTGCCTCAAACACCAAGTTCAGTCATGCACTATGTAACAATGTTTCAGTCCATGGTGGACCTCACACATGATGGTGGTCCCATGAGATTCTACTGGAGGTGGAAAATTTCTATCTGACCTACTGTGCCACTAATCTTCATAACTCAAAGAGGTACACAGAGAGAAGCTAGAGCCAGAAGCCAGAAATTGTCTGTTGGCCACAGGGCAGCAATTCAGCTCCTGGCAGTTTGTTTTTCTCAAAATTGGAAGTGTATTGAAAGGGAGTCTCGCTTGTATGATAAGGAATATAAGCCATGGACTTGAGGCAGGTATAAAAGAAAGAGCAATTTACCAGGCTTCCTAAAACTTCTTCCAGACTTGACGAGGCAAAAAGGAAGATGACATCTTGTCATCCCAATCGAGAGAGGTAAGACAGTCATAAAGAAGCGATTTAATTTGTACAAAGAGCATTATCTAAAACTACCCCCATGTGAAGTAGTAATGATGGCTCTAATAGTTATTTACAGCCTGAGTGCTCTGGAAACAAGTAGAACTTTGAGACTGAACATTCAAGCCAGTCTGTATTTTATTAACTGAAAACCGTTGGGGAATAGTTAGGTAGAAGGTGAAGAGTGGTAGACTAGTCTACCTGCAAAACATGAAACCTCATGAAAGCCTCACGGTGCCTGAGGTGATATACAGAACACTTCTGCGAGTCACTTTTTGGACCAGCTACAGTACAATTTCCATAGGCATGCTGGATCAAATATTCTCTATCTCCTTGTTTGCTTTATAGTTAAGGGAAAGGGGAAAAAATTGAATCCAAATACTTCCAACTCTTCCCCCAACATCCATTTCTACAAACCCACACACAGTTTACTGAAAGACAGAATTTTAGAATCTGTAAGGGGCTATAGAGATCATCCCATTCTAATATGTTTGCTTTTTGTTGACACAGGCCACGTGTACACAGAATTGAATCAATTGACCTAAGATAACATGATGTAAGAGGGAGGATGCTATATAGAACAGGAGAAATGGATTCAAGTTCAGGACCTATCCCTAAAGAGCTTGAGCAGATTAGCCAATTTCTTTGGGTCTTAGTTTCCTGATCTTAAAATGAAAAGTTTGGATTACAGTAATGACTCTCAAAGAAGGTGGGTGAGTGGAAGCTTCCCAGTTGAGACCCGCTGGAATAAAATAATTAAGGCAATCCCTTGAATTTGTAACACTACGACATTCTAAATCTGTGCCATGACAAAGCCAGTGTCTATATATGTTCTCATTCACTTCCTTGTGATTATGAAGCAACATATTTTTAAAACATGATAAAGAAGGAGAAGGAGAAGGAGGAGAAAAAGAAGCACTTTGAGAGTGTCAGTGGAGAACAAATGTGAACAATAAGTCAATCATGAAAATGTGATGACATTATTATGTGAAGGTCATTTAACCCTGGGTTGATTTAATTACTCTGACTGTAATGACCCAAGTGGACCACTATATAATCAGTATAGCTTTGGATATCAGTATTTATTTCCTAGAGGATTTAAACATTTAGTTTGGTGATATGACTCATTTCAGCCTGCTTGTATTATGCATACATTGTACAGCCATTCACCGTAGTATCAGGGAGCATACGTTACAATCTTTGTTATAGTGTAAAACCTCTGTCAGGTACAAGGACTGATTTTCCTGATAATGTCAATGACCAACAGGTCAAATTCCAACAGGAATAATGCTCAAAAACTGTATCTGTTTCAAACAATTCTCTTTTTAAAATTAATTTTTAAAAATTTTTCTCTAATTTTTCAAAATTTGTTTTTAAAGCATTCTTATGATTTTTTTTCAGAAGCAAAATGTAATATTTATTCTAAATCTGGCTTGGCATTTAGTCATTTGTGTCTTTTTTTTTTAGAAGATGTTTTCAATGTCACTTCATTGAGAGAATGAATCGACGATATTTTGTAGTCTCAAAATAAAATAGGTTACTGGTGGATTTTTCCACTAATTTAATTCAAAAAATAATAAACAGACTTTATTTTTTGAGTAGTTTTATGTTTTCAGAAAAACTGAGCCGAAAGTACAGAAAATTACCATTTTTTTCCCCTCCCTCTGCAATTTTTCCCTATAATTAATATCTTCCATGTGTGGAACATTTGTTCCAATTGAGCCAATATTGATATATTAACGAAATTCCATAGTTTACATTAGGGTTCATTCTTTATGTTGTAACATCTATAGATTTTGACAAATGTATAATGATAATTCTCTTTTTTGTTGTTGTCATAACAGATCCAGTAGATTAACTAGACTAAATAAATTGACATTAATTTATAGCAGCAATAAACCAAGAGATATGTTATGTAAAATTGGCTACTAGCGAAGATTTTCAACTGCTTACTAGACATAGCCAATTATGTTTCACTATACCTACCATGGTTAAAACTCTAATTTATTATCTTCTCTCCCAGGAAAAATTCTCTCTCCCAGTCTCTAGTTCTGTCAGTGACACGACTGCCACCAGGCAGAGTAACCCCTGCCTTATATGCTGGGGACATCATGGCACAACTAGTGCTTATGCAGTTATGAGCGTTAGTTAAGTTCTTTAACTAATTTTGTCTTTGTCTTCCTGTTGCAACCTCAAAACAATAAAATTTAGTGGCAATTACATTAGATGAAGAGTCAGAAAAGCTAGATACTTATAATAACCTTGATATTAACTAGATGTGAAAATTCAAACACAGTCCTTTACCACTCTGGGCTTCAGTTTCCTATAAAACGGGGCATGACATTAGATGATTTCTCAGGTGGTTTCCAGCTCTAATGTAGTAATTCCTCATTCTCTTTCATTCCCTATCCTGGTGACTTTTTCTTCACTTTCTCATCTTGCAGCCATCATCCATCCAAGTCGATTTATCTCAAACCTATGTTAGCATTACCAAATCTGGAGCAGGCTTTCTGGAATCAGGCTCTTCCCTACTCCAAATTATCTCTATAAAACTGGTAGGTTAATCTCCCTGAAATACTGCTTTTATTATTGTACCTTGGTGCTCAAAATATTGAATAGTTTCCTATTACTGTTATACTAAGCATCAAATATTAGCACCATGCTCTAACCAACTGAGATAACCAACCACCCAACACTAAGCATCAAATATTAATTCACATTTGTTTCTTCTAGGGCTGAAGTTGCAAACTTAAATGCCTGCAGAGGCCAAGCAGGCAAAATAAATAAAGCCAACTGGGTAGGTCTTGCAGCCAATGCATGCCTTGCTGAAAAGAAGGTTCCTAAAACTTGGCTTCCTCAGAAAGCTGCCATGTGGGAAAGTGGACTCAGTAATGCCAGCCAGATATTTCAATAGTTCAAGGGAAAGAAATTGAGGTTTCTTTGTGCAACATCTCAATTTTTAAATGTTGATGACTAAATCAAATTTTTCCTTTGTGATTTCGTTTTTTTGTTAATTACGTGAAAACCACATCCCAAAGTCAAAATGATATTATGAGTTAAAATTCATAGAAGTCTTGCTTCTATTTCTGCCCATTGCATTCTGTTTCATCCCTCCCCTTATAAGTAACTGATTTCATTAGTTTTTGCTTTACCCTTCCATCATTTATTTTAAAAAATAAAAACACTATGTATACATACACTCCTATGAATATTTTCTTCAATTTCTAACACAAACAATAGCATACAATACTATAAACACTGTCTGCCCCTTGTTTTTTTTACTGACTACATTCTGGAACCATGTTAGTACGTGGGTATCTTCCTCATTTCTTTGTGACCTAGTACAGGCCTGCCTTTGTCACTGGAGAAAAACAGAATGCCTTTGCTTAATTAGCCCAGCCAGAGAGAGTCACCATTTTCTAGTCCTCTCAGTAGATGTGACTTTTTGCAATTTATCTGCCACAGAGAGTAGGAGACTGGAGAAGGGAGGCAGCTCTGCAGTTTGTGACACATTCTGTAGATTATTCAGATGCAGAACTCATTTCACCTACCTATTTTTCCTACTCACCTCTAATATCTACTCTGCAAATCCATATCATCCTTAGTCGGCTCAGTTCCAGTATTCTCGGCGAAGTCTCTCTTAATTTTCCCATTCAACACATTCATCTTTTATTTTACTTTTTAATTTCTATCACCTTGTCTATGCCTCATAGCCTGTCATTAACCTGGTTCATTTTCTTGATTGGTTTATCTCATCACCTTCTTTTGTCCTTTCCTCTCCCTTAAACCACTTTTCTCTCTACCTCCTATCCCCCTCCCTCTTACATAGTAGAGTGCTGGAAATACAGCAGATGTTCAATATACATAGTGGATAAGTGCAAACACACACTGTAGGAAATGCACCGAATTTTCCAAAAGTGTATCCAGAAGATACTTGGAGACTCCCACTGAATTAACTTGCTGAAGTGAGGTTTTATATTTGAATGGGATCCAATAGTCTCTTCCCTCAGTTAGCAGGAATTGATATCATATTAGAGATAAGTGTTAGTTGTGGTTAAAATAAGCTGAGGTCAGAGCCATCAAGGCAACTGCAGATATCAGGAGATGGATGAGGAACCAATGGCTGGGGAATCAGGATGGTTTGACTGGTGGAATGCTAGGTACTATAGGGTGATCTGTTTCCAGACAGAGAAGTAACAACGTGAGGGTGCTAGAACAGTGTCATTGGATTGTGGCTGTATAGCAAGAAAGTCATGACCAGTATAGAGGGGGGTCAGCAAGCTTTTTCTGTTAAGATCCAGACAGTAAATATTTTAGCTTTGCAGGCCATAAAGTCTCTGTCACAACTACCTAACTGCTGTTGTATCTCAAAAGCAGCCATAGACAATGTATAAATGAATGAGTATGGCTGTGCTATGATAAAAGTATTTATGGACACTGAAATTTAAATTTTATATAATTTTCACATGTCAACTTTTTTCAATCACTTAAAAGTGTAAGAACTATGTTTATCTCACATGCTGTATAAAGACAGGCAGTGGGCTATTTTTAAACCCCTGATATAAAGGCACAGATCTTTCAGGAAACTTAGTACTTATTTCTGTCCATGAAACTATACATTAGTATGTTTGAATTGGGCTGTTTTTGAAATAATTTTCTTGTATAAAAATTTTCTTGTGCAAAAATCCAAAATTCAAACACTGAAACAGAGCATCTTCACACAATTATGAATGGATCTAGCTTAAAATTAGGTAAAGCCCCATCATTTTAATTGAGTTAATAGGTAAAAAATACAACCTAACGCAGTTGGAGCATTCCAAATCTGAAAATCTGAAGTGCAAAATGCTCCAAAATCTGAAACTTTTTGAGTACCAGCATGACACTCAAAGGAAATGCTCATTAGAGAAGTTTGGATTTTGGAGTTTCAGATTTGGGATGCTCTATTGGATAATGCAGATATTCTAATGTCTGAAAAAATCTGAACTCCAAAACAATTCTGATCCCAGGCATTTTAGATAAAGGGTATTTAACTTGTAACAGTAAATCACACTCTGTTACCATTCAAGTTTCACAATTTAAGGGAGATTTAAGTACTGACTAAAATGTCATTTGCAGGGTGAAATTAGTACAAAACTTCAGTAAAAAGTTCATTAATTTAGAGTTTCAGATTGTGATACAATGATCAACAATGAGTTTCAGTTTTTCTTGTACAAAATCCTAGTGTTGGGATAGCTCTAAAATATATACTTGAAGCTATGAAATGTCTATACAGTAGTTAACCATTCATAAAAGAGAATATAATGAAGCACATGTCAACCTAACACTCCTTATCAATGATAAAGGAAAATATTCCATATATACGAACTCTTCTTTACACTCCTATGATTTACATAGTACTTATACATACATTATTTTATCATGTTATATATAACTTGCCACAACACTAGGTGGTTGGAAGGGCAGACATCATTATTCCTACTTTAGAAATGGAACTATAAGGCTCAGCGAAGTTAGGTGAGGGACTGAAAATTAAAGAGATGAGCCATAGATCCGATCTTAAAGCAGGGCCAGAGTCACAGGCATGTGACCTGTGTAGTTGCATAGGGCCCTGCACTTAAAAGGCCCTCATGATTGGTTTAATGCTCTACTATTGAAATTTTGAAATTACTCATAATTTATTAACAAGTCTCACATTTTCACTTCTGCACTAGGCCCTGCAGATTATGTAGCCAGTCCTAACTGAAACGAAAATCTTGTTTCCATGTGATCTGTACCTTTCTTTCATTCTCTAAGAATTCTTAAGATCTTTACATATGGAGCTGTCATACTAATCATGGCATGTTTAATCCATTACCTTCAAGTTTATTTGCAGTCACCTATTGTCTTTAGACAACAACAAAGAAATCCCTTAAAAATTCTGATAGAAAATGATTTTCTACCTGGAATTCTATAGTTATACAAAGTACCAAGCATGAGGGTAGAGAGAAGAAAAACATTTTCAGTCAGCAAAGACTCAAAAAATTTGCCTCCAGCAATGCAGGGAGTAAATCAGGAAATAGTTGCTGCAACCCAGAAGAGTTGTGAACAGTAGTCCTAGGATAGCTGCGCAGCATGTCTGGAGAGCAGCAGTCCCAAATGAAGCAGAAGTTGAGAAAGGAACCTTTTGTCATTAGGGTGAGAGTGAAAGAGAACTCATTCAATAAATACCTGATATGATGAGACTTCAGAAAAGAAAATTAAGAATGGTTCTAAGAAAGAAACTGTAAGAATAAAGTAAAATAATTAGGAATTCCAGGAACAAAACCAAAAAGCTGTGTAAGAAAGGAAATGTTACTAAATTATAAGTATCTGGCTGACAGTCCAACCACTTGATTCTGTGGTGAATATTTACATATACTTGAAATGATCTAAACACTATTAGGTTATTTAACTAAAAATTATTTAACTATATTGGAAGACTTAAGGGAGAGGTTGTGATTGTGTTGTAAGAGGTAAGTCCTCATTTATCAGAGCAGGACACAAATAGTATCTAACATTGGTAAATTAAGAATAGCAATATAAACATATTATTTATAAACACAGAAGCTTGTGTTTTAAAAAAGGTTATCTGTAGAGAACAGGTTAGGGAGCTATGAAGAAAGAAATGGTTGATAATCATTATAATCCTCTCAGTACTATTTTATTTTTGTAAGCATATACATGCATTACTTTTATATAAATATGATTTAAAAAACTCTTCAAATGATTTTCAGAGTTCAAAAGTTTGCAAACCTCTTTTGAGTCATTGAACTGATGGAAATCAGCAGACTGGCTGTGCTGTAGTCTGTTCAGTTTACTCTGATAGATATACAAGGGGAGTTCAAAAAGTTCATGGAAAATGTGTATTATGAAAAAAACTATGCATGGATTTCAATTTTTTTGTACCAAAATAAACTTATACTAACTCACTATAACATGTCTGAATAGGTTCTAGTTTGAGGCACTAAAAAGGATTAGACATCAATTTGAAAAGAGGCCAAATCAGAGCAAAATGAATTTTGCTAAAATTGAAACAAAAACAAACATCAAGTTTACGGTGAAGCTTATATGGAAAAATGGTGAAATCATTGATTCTTTTTTTTTTTTTTGAGACAGAGTCTCACTCTGTTGCCTTGGCTAGAGTGCCGTGGCATTAGCCTAGCTCACAGCAACCTCAAACTCCTGGGCTCAAGCGATCCTACTGCCTCAGCCTCCCGAGTAGCTGGGACTACAGGCATGTGCCACCATGCCCGGCTAATTTTTTCTATATATTTTTAGTTGTCCGATTAATTTCTTTCTATTTTTAGTAGAGACGGGGTCTCGCTCTTGCTCAGGCTGGTCTCGAACTCCTGAGCTCA
>RJWJ010040255.1:0-14058 GCA_004363605.1 Indri indri | reverse complement strand
CCACCTAATCCGCCCGTGTATTAACTGCTCTGCCTCCAAACGGGTGCCTCCGGACCCAGGCGGACGCTTGCTGAGTTAATAATGACTCGATTCATTCCTCACGCCAAGTGCAAGAACCACATAATCTGCGGGGCAGAAATAACTCCTGTAATGAGAAATGCCGGAGGGAACCCCCCACAAAGGGCCTTGTAGCTTGGCATGTGGGAACCCCCCGCCCCCACTCCCTCCCCCCGTCCTCCCCCCACGCCACAGGGCCTCTGCTGTTTTCTAAAGCCTGCTCAGACCTGGCGTCTCTAAGAGACAAGCTCTCCAAGGGATGGCATTCCAGCCCCAGAAATATGCTCAGCGGTCGCCCAGGCTTCCCTGTGCCCTGGGGCCGACTCCTGTCTCCACAAACAGGCCTCCTAGGAGCCCAGGCCAGCAGCCCCTGCAGAGGCAGAGACCTCCTGCCTGGCCTTGTGTTTCCCTCTAGTGAAGGGGGAAGGCTGCCCACCTCTCAGGATGCGGGGGGGCCCCCTTCCGTGTCAAGGCAGAAGTTCCCATTATGAGGGGACAGGAAGTGCTGTGATTGAGCAATGCCCCGCGCTGGTGCCAGCCCACAATCGCCCTTAGTGAGTGGCCCGGCCAAGGGGCCCTGCTTTGGAAACGCGCAGAGTAATGCAGGGGTTTTTGGAGGCCAGCCCCTCCACGGTGGAGCCGGGTGACCCACCTGAGCTCTCAGCGGTGTCAGCTGTGAAGTGGGCAACCACACAGGCCATCCCGGGGCACAGGTTGCGGGGTGGATATGTGGTGCCTGGCTCTCTGTATGTCCTCCTTCACCTTCCTCTTCCTCGCTGTAAAGTGTGACACAGGGTCACATCAGCCAGACTTTAAATGGAGTTAACAGACTTTCCTGAAGTGTTTTGAATGGGATGTGTGGCCATGTCCAGCACCTGTACAATCTCAAACAGGCCGCACAGTGGTCCTGCACCCGGGGGTTCTCTTATACCCATGATCTAGGGCTCAACATTCCCATTTTACAGGTGGGATTGTTAGATCTCGGATGATATGTCATTTGCCCCAGGTCTTTCTGCTGGCAAGAGGCAGAGCTGGGATTCTAACGCAAGGCAGTATGACACTAAAATCTCCATTTTTTCCTTACTGCATGCTCTCCTCTTACCACTGTATGTGAAATATGCAGAAGTCCACAGACACACACACAGATTTCTCCCACTCCTAGTCTTTAACACACACTTGCAAGTGGCCAGGACAGATGCTGAGGTTATTAGGGCATGTAGGTGCCCATGGGACCGTTTGATGTCCATTCAAGCAACTTCTGAAAACAGCCCAACATGTTACTCTAAAGTGCAAGATTTTGGCACAAATAGATCTCTCACTTTTAAATGGGTATCAACCCTTTGGAGAACAGTCACCTTGGAAGACTGCTCAGAACATTAAACCTCTGCCTACTAGAAGCATTGCAGTTTTAGCTCCAGCACTGAACACGTGCGTTTGGGCTCTCAGCAGGTACCGAGTCCTGCATGCCGTGATGGGGTCCCGGGGACACCAAGGTGAATCCCAGCCCAAGTTTCCAAGGGGGCTCCAATTCCTCTTGGGGAGAGATGGTCAGTAAAACTGACCAATGTAATGTCTGACATACGATAAGAAAGAGGTTAGCACAGGGTTTCTCTGCAACTGGCAAACCCTTTAGAAGTAAATTTGATTTGGGGAAACTCAGAAAAGTGAGTTATAGTCAAGTCTCATGAATAACGTGAGAAATAACCCTTTGCTATAAAAAAATTAATTAGGAGTTGAAAATAAAGCAAGGAAGCCCTTTTCTTGTGTAATTAGCACCCCAGATCCCAATGGGTGATCGGCAGTGCTGTTTGAGAAGTGTTAAATCACGTGCCTGAAGCACAGTAGGTGTTTTGCAAATGTTGTTTAAAAGAACCTGTGTTAAAAATAATCTCATTTCTTACAGATTTTGCTCTTTTATAAAGTGAGTCCCAGGTTTCACCCATGACTGGGTGACGTTTTCCCCAACCAAATGCCTAAAATCACAGAGCTTTTAGTTTTGCTTCCGGCACCCTTCTTGTCTAACGAATTTTCCAAAGAGCAGGTCCTTGTCTTTGAATCGAAGACCATGCTCTCCTCACACACTGTAATGCAAACCTCTTGGAGTCACTGGAGAATAAGCCTTTGTTAGTTTTAAGAATCTTTAGCCACAAAGTGCTGAATCTGTTGGTTACACTGAAAAATAACCAAGGCTGTGAAACAGACAAACAGACATTTTTGTGTGCTTTGGGGTAGACCGGCTTCTGATCAAAACTGTAAAACCAGCAACTCCCGGCATGGGGACTTAAAGGATGGATTTGGGAGAAAATGGAAATGCCCTTAGAAGCAGACTAAAACTGCCACCTTCAGCTGTGTGACCCTGAGCAGTTTCAGCTTCCTGAACCTGGGTTTCTTCTTGGGGAAAATAAAGATGAAAACAATAGCATCTATCCACCTCATGGCCTGATTGTAAGGAATGAATGACTGAAACACACATGAAGTTTTGGAACATAGCACAAGCTTAATGAATAGCAGCGTTAAGGAAGATTTCAGTACTGATTGCGTCCATTTTACCACGGAAGGTGGTTGTTTTCCTAAAGACACGAAAGGGCATTTGCCTTGAATTCGGCGAACATCAAGGCTTTCAACCCGTCATTGTCACTCAGATGAAGATTCTAAAGGAAAATCTGTGACTATGCATGCATGCGGGTATGTGCCAGCATGTGGTTGTGAATACATGTGTATCTGTGCACACATGTGTGGGCATGCTTGTATACATGCATGTGTATGTACATGTGTGTATGCCTGCCTGTGTGAGTGTGCATATGTGTGTGTGTGTGTGGTGTAGGTGTACTGTGTACATGTGTAAGTGGAGCCCTAGCAAGACAGACTTCATAGGTTAGGGCATGCCTGTCTAGGACAGGTGGAGTCTTCTTGGAAGGGACATGTCAACTCAGCTCACGGCTCCACGCTCTGCTGGGACCCAGCAGTGATCACGCCCATCAGATAAGCAGCCAGATCTGGGCCCGAGAGATCCCTTCGGCAGTTGCAGGCCATTAACAAGTCTTTGCCTCCCTGGAACCCATTTCAGTGCCACTGACACATCCGGTACCTGGATCTGGGTCTCCCCTTGGATTCTAATCCATGAAAGCTGAGCTCTCGTGGACAGGAAAGGAAGGAACTAACCTTTGTGGTTTTTCTATTCTTTTCTTTATAAACTTGTAAAATGCAATATTTATTTTATTTTATATTTTATTACATCATCTTTAATGGGAAATAAAATATTTATGAATGATTATGTCCTCTATTAAAATTATATATTATTTATTTAAATTGTATCTTATCTATTTGGATTATATATAATTTATTAAATATATTAGGTAGTAAAAGTGTATATATATACTTTTAACAACATAATCTATAACATAACATAGTGCATAATAAATACATAATATAAAACACATAAATTTAAGAGTCGACGCTGCTGAGCCAGTAGCAGCCAGTGTCATAATGGGTTGCAGCTGGCTTGTATTTTACAAGCCAGTTAACTTCACTTTGGTAGCTTGAAATCAGCCATGGTGGGAACATTTACACCACAGAAAATGGCAAGCTTTACAAATTAGGGTTCCCCCTCTCCTCACAGTAAGCTATGAATAATTGTTTTTAAGCTTGCCACCGTGTGTGTGTGTGTGTGTGTGTGTGTGTGTGTGTGTGTGTGAGCTTCGTTGAGCCCCAACAGGGTTAGTCACCATGCATACATTATTTTATTATTTTATTTAACCTGCACTGCAATCTTCCAGCCTTTTCTAGCTATGTGATCTTGGCTTGGGCAAGTCACTCAATCCTTCAGAGCCCAGTGTACAGTTCTACAGGTTGTTTACTGCACAACTCAGGAAGCGTCTTTCACATCAAAGCCTATTTGACTCTGTTGACTCTGGTCCTCCCCTGTACAATGGGGAGAACTATCACTACTGCACAGCCTTGCTCCGAGGAAGCTAATAGATCAGGGGGCCTGGTGGGAGGAGAATAGGGAGTGGTAGGGGTGTGACAAACTGGGAGCCTATGTCCCATCTAAAGGAGCCACTCTGGGCCATCATTGCCATGTGGGAGTGCAGGGGGACCAGTGATGCTAGATCTTTCTGGTTTATAAAGAAAGAAGTGAAAATCTGGGTTTTTTTTAAACATAAAATTTCTCAGTTTTGAAAACACCATAAGGCTAATTCTGGGCCCTGCATTAGATTTCCTATGTAGTTCCCTCATCCAGTGGCCAGCATACAGAAGGCACCAGGTGTTCTAATGACAGTAAGTTGAGAGCAGTAACAAGTTTAAGCATCCTTCCTGGACTTCACATAGTAGGAGCTTTCCTATCATAATCTGAAATTTATGTCTCTTCTTTTTAAGCTCCTTAAGTGACTTAGATTTATCTCTTACATGCATTATTTTAAAATGACATGCTAGAACAGCATCACTTTCCTTATGGAAGTGGCCTGTATGTAGTCACCAAAAAGCTCAGAGCCACATTCTGAACAGTACAAAGAGTTGAGCTACAAATGTCATTCTGAGCTTCCTGGTGGCCAGGGCAGAAAGAGAAATACCATCAGTGGTATAGTTTTCATTGCTCATGAAGATAAAATTCTGCAGCCTCTATCCTTGCCTGACCTTTTAATTCAATTAATTTATTTTTTCTTCAAATCCTTTGGGAGAATAAAGGAGTATGAATAAAAGCAGTCACTCTCGGCAATGGAGGATTTAAGATTCACCGCTTGGACAATGCATTAACTACGTCAGAGGGCCAGGACATGAAGGACTGTGTAGATTTGGATCACATAATGTGGATGTGCTGTGGGCTTCAGATACGTGCAGGAAGAATTCTCTTACCCATGTATTAGTTTGCTAGGGCTGGCATAACAAAACACCACAAACCGGTCACATATACAACAGAAATGTACTGTCCCCTGGTTCTATAGGCCACGAGTCTAAGATCATGGTGTTGGCAGAGATGGTTCCTTCCAAGGGCCATGAGGGAGAACCTGTTCCAGGCTGCTCTCCTGGCTTCTGGGTTTGCTGCCATCTCGGACATTCCTTGGCTTAGACACGCATCATCCGATCTCTGCCTTCATGCTCACATGACATTCTCCCTGAGTGTGCAACCAAGAGCCAAAGAGATGAAACCATTCGCTCAAAGTAACCAATGAGTACAGGACCCAGGAGTATTTAAATACTTAATAAAATGGATAGTGTATGTCTGTGTACCGAGACCTATTTTGTGCCCAGGATACAGATGGAGAAACTGAGGTATGGAGAAGTTAAATATCTTGCCTAATGTGACTTGGTTCGTACATGGCCTAGGTGGAATTCAAATCCAGTTTGCTGGCTCCGCAGCCCTTGCACTTTACTGTCCCCAGCAGCCTATGTATTAGAATTCAGGACTCATGGCTCACCGCCATGCTGCCTTCCTTTCCCAGATACCCAGGCTGCTGTGTATGGTTGAGTAGGTTGTTCACTGCACAAAAATGCTTGGCTGAGAGATCAAGTGAGGATGGAAATCCAGCCTGCATACTAATCCCCAAGCCGTGCACCCTCACAAGGGGGCTGGGGACTCCCTTTGCCTGGAGGAAGGGGTGCCCTGTTCTAATTCAAAGGTGCTCTGCAGGTTCCCAAGATATAAAACAAAGCAATGAACTATTTGCCCATGTGGATTTAAGCCGCTTTGTCCAGGGCTAGTAAAAAACAGGGAAGTCTCCTCCCTGCCACCCTGTTCCCAGCAAGAACATCCCTCTGTCTTGACTCGAGCTTGTGTATACCTTAAAATCCAAAGTGTCAACTACCTTCCTAAAATGTTTGGCAGCAGAGAGAAGGAAAGAGTACCGAGGCCAAGACCAGTGGGCAAAACGAAACAAAGCTATGTGTTTGGACGCAGGACAGCGACTCCAGGCCACTTTCAGCGTGACAGAGTAGGACTGAGCTTATTTACTGAACCAGAAGCATAAATCAGAGCCAGCAGTAGGGCAGGCTGGGCGCTATTCACACAACCAGCCCTCTCCCCTGCCAGGCCTCCTCTCTGACCGTTAGCAAGCCTGGGCCTCTCATTTTCCCATTCAGTAGACGTTTCCTGAAAATGTGCTCCGTGCCTGCAGAGTGCCAGGCAGAGGGGCCAGCTAGATGTGGAGTCGCCCTGGCTGGGGAGAAGGAGGTGGCCCCGGAGTGAGGGGACACCGGAGCAGCGGGCAGAAACAGTCCAGGGCGTGGTGTCTTTTGGAGAGAAAATTTGCAGGCGGGGTTTGTCAAAAGAGGGGCGGTGTTGGCCCCACTGGCTGGCTGTCTAATGGGGAGGGAAAGGGAGCAGACACGGTCCTGCCCCTGTGGATTACAAGCTGCCTTTTTAAAGGGAGCAGGCTCTGCATGCTCAATATAGCTCCAGCTTATTTCATAGTAAATTATTCAGATGTTAATTGCATTGTAAACAAAGTGCTACCTTTCTTTCCTTTCCAATTATCATCATAAAATGTGTGGGCGCCGGGAGAAGGGAGCGGGGAGCTAGGTTGAGGCTCCGGTTTTGGCTTCCAGGATGAAGGGGCTCGTGGTGGATGCCTGGCCTGGAACCAGAGTGAAGCAGAGAGACTTTGGTCCCCAGCCCAGAACTCCAGGGTGGAAGAAGCTGGTGGGGTTGATGTCATGCAGCCTGTGTTCCTCCGGCTTTTCCTCTTTGACACCACCCAGCAAACTATCAAATAGATTGATCCATCAATAGCTACGAATTATGATGACACCTTTCCTGGGGGGCTGGGCTGGAGAGAAAAGGTTTGAACGTTGCGTAGACCATGGCACCAGGTGGTGCAGAAAGCACAGGCCCTGCAGAGTGTCTGGATATGATTTCAGCACCAGATAGTAGAGAACCAAGGCGGTGATGGTTTTCCTTTTGCCAGCAAGCCTCTCTGACGCCTCTGTTCCCTGGTGCACACCGGTAGAGGCTGTGCCTAGGGAGGGTGACGAGCCCAGGGAACCAGCGACAAGGGGTCTGAACTCACCACAGGCAGCGAGTCCACTTCACCTATAAAGAGCCTGCCTGCTTCCCCGCTCTCTGCAGCTTCCTTTGGAAATGACTGTCGTCCTAATTAAAAGCAAATTGCTTAATGTTGTGGCGTCAGGTGAAGGAGGCGCTTCTCGGATGGGGGGCCTCCTGCCAAGGGACAAAAATGCTGTGCAGAAGAGGCAGAGAGAGGAAGAGGAGGCACACAAAAGAGAGCAGAGGCTGTCCTCCCCATCCATCGGGACCCCATTTCGTGTCTGCAGCCCCCCAGCTGGTGCTTTCTCTGCCAGCAGGTATCAGACCAGCCAGCAGGAGATTTGTGTTGACTCATTACGGAATGATCCAAACTCACCTAGAGAGGGACCAGTCCAGCGTGAGGCTCTGAGTTTCTTAAATTCTCGGAAAAAGATGTTCCTGATTAAGGCTCCAAGGTAACCCTCCCACGGATATGCTGAAGAAAAGCTTGGAGAGGTCCCTGCTCCCAACTTAATTAGCTCCAATCAGCATTTAAAGGCATCTGCATTGTTTATGGCACATCTTAGCCTGGTTCTTGCCCAGGGATGGACTGGAAATGAACTGTTTCCAGAGTGACTTATCTGTGCATTCCTTGGAGTCTCCGTTGCCCTGTCCATTGCTGGAGATTTTCTGACGTCGGCCTCTGGTAACCCCAGGGCTGATCCCCTCCCTTCCATCGTCTTTGGGAAAGAGGAAGACTCTCTCTCTCCCTGTGTCCCCAACCCCCACCAAGCTAACAATTGAAGGGAAGATGCCGCTTTGAGGACTCCCAGGTGGCCATAGGACACCCCATGCAGCACTGTCCTGGACACAGCTGGGTGTCCAGCTGGTGGTCAGCTAGAGGTGGCTGCAGAAAAGGGACCTGTTAGCACATGCTGCTTACCCCTTATGGGTGAGATCTCAGAAACCAGCTCCTGCTGTGGATGACTAATACCACCTACGGGGTTGGCAAGGAGACCCGGGACCCCCACCCTATGCCAAGGATTTGGATGCAGGTAGAGGAGGCAGGGGTAGCTGAGCCATGTCCCATCTATTTTGTTCAGAGCTGTATTTTTTAAGCATCAATAGAGCCTCCTGGAAGTTGCTTTAGGACAGAAAAGCTTTGAGGCAAGTTGGAAGCTGTAAGTAATCAGGGCGGCCACTCCTTCATTCACTCATCCATTCACACTCCATTCGTTTGTTCATTCTATACCTATGAAGCATCCCCTAGGTTCCAGCCATGGAGGGCTAAGTCCTGGAGGCACAGAGCTGACTAAAATCAGATTCCCTCCCTCAAGGAGGACACAGTCCAGAGGAAAGCTGGCTGCGGGAATGAGTAGAGCGGCCATACCTGGGTGCAATGGGAGGACAGGGTGGAGAATTCAGAGGGAAGCATCGGGCCAGCTGGGAGCTGTCAGGAAAGGCTTCCCAGACAGGCAGATCCTGAAAGGACAGGCAGAAAAGGTGGGGGAGGAGAAACTTGGGAGAAAGATATTGAGAGGGCCTCCAGGGTCGGGGAAGGAGCATTCCTCACTGTGCACCCTGAGAAAGAGGTGGCCTGACTAGAGGACTGTGGCCAGCTGCCATTGTATGCCAGCTCTCCAAACACTGTCCCGAATCACTGAGCTGACATCACCAGCTCCAAGTAAATAAGTAAGCAAATAAATGAATAAATGAATAAGGAACAACAGAGCCATTTGCTCGCAGAACCAGGTAGACATGACTGATGAATGGTGCCGTTCAAGCTCAGCTGAAGTAGCAGCATATGTTTGGAGCAGCCCAGGACACAGCCAGAGGACAATCGAAGTGCACTCAGTGTCAGCTGGAAGAGATACCTCTAAGTGATGTGAACAAGCCTCTTGCCAAACATGAGTTCCAATTTGCATCTGGAATCATCGATTGTGGGATTTATTCAGTTTGCCCACTCCTCAGGTTTATTTTTTTTTTCTCTTCTAAAATCACAATTGTTTAAATGTGAAATGGTATATAGTTTCCTAAGAGTTCCCTACTCATAACCATATGTGGTCCTCACTATGAATTAGGAGTGGGAGCATCACTCTGGATTTTTGGTGCAGTGACAGAAATACAGTTCAATTTGGCTTGAGAAGAAGACAAGGTAATTTAATGACTTCTGCAAATCAGCAATCCAGGTGTAGCATTGGCTTCAGGTGTAGTTTGATCCAGGCACATGAACGATGTCATCAGAACTGTTTGTCTGCATCTCTCAGTCATGCCTGTCTTTTGTGTCAGCTTTACTCTAGGACGTCATTAGAGGTTCTGTGTGTTGGCTTCAGCACTCCAAGCTCACACCAGCCTCCTGCTAACAGATCCTGGAGGGAAAAAGCATCCTTTGCCTGAACCTCCCATCTAAGAGTATGGATTCATTTTGCCTAGATTACTGTAGATCACATGTGCCTCTGTGAACCAACCTCTGTGGCCATGAGGGTGAAATAACAGTTGATTTGCTAGGCTGGCTTTGGGGGTTCACCCTTGAGCCACCAGTATTGGCTAGGGAAATCTGCAGTTCTGATTGGTCAGGCCTGGGTCACATGCTTTACTCTGGTGCTGGCTGCAGAGTCTGACCTGATACCTATAAACTGAATGTCGGGTAGGGATGGATCCTGAGGAAAATTTTTAGTAAGATTCTGAAAGTATGAGGGCATGGAGGCTGGGCTACATAAAATAGCAAGTATTCACATGTCATCGTAAAGGTTCTGTCGGCTACATTAAACAAGGTCAAAAGAAACAAGTGGAATTCATTATAATAACATACTTTATTTGACCTAATATACCCAAGGTATTATCATTGCATCGTGTAATCAACATAAAAATTATGAATCAGATATTTTACATTCTTTTTTTTCATGCTAAGTCTTCCAGATCCAGTGTGTATTTCCTACTTACAGCGCTTCACGATTAGGATGCTAAATTTTATCAGAAATTTTTGATCTGTATTTAGAGGTCATAATATTTACAGTTGAAAAAGTAGATCCACCTACCCAAGTTGTTGCCAACAAACTTAAAAGTGTGCTGATAACTGAATTGAGTATCAGTCTTTAAATTTACGTTAATTGTAAAATTAAAGAAGGTGAGAAATTCAGTTCCTCGGCAGCATGAGTTACATTCCCAGTGCTCAATGGCTACATGCAGCCAGTGGCTACTGTGTGGAACAGCATGGGGCTAGAAGGTAGGATATACCTGGAAATATCCAGAAGTATGTTCAAGTATGTGGATGTCAGGTAACTAAGCAAGAACTCCAAAAAGCACTTCATGTGGAAGGACCGACGTGGGTTCTCATCCTGCCTCTGGCATTCATCGGCTGTGTGACACAAAGCAAGTTATTTACCCTTTCCCAGCCTTGGGTTGCTTGTTTGTGAACAGGGTATTACAAGATTCACTCTTCAGGATCCTTGTGAGAAAAGTCACTCTCTTGAAATTTAGTAAATGCACAAAACCGGTAGCTATTACTAATTATCGAGCCTCGACCTTAAGGCAGCTTCTCTCCCAAGGCCTCTCTTTGCATGTCCCATTTGGCAGAATCTCCTTTCCCACTCAGAGACAAATCAAAAAGATGAAAAGATTGCAAAGTTCGGGATAAATGGAAGTAATCACCTGGTCTTTAGGCTTCTCTCCTGGCTAACGAGTAGCAGAAGCTTTTCATCAAATCCTCTAATTTATATTCAGGTGGATGGGGGACGTCTTTACAAATGATTCTTCTCCTGAGCCTTGGAGACACGGGCTAATTTTGGGGGCACCTGCTCTGGACCTAGCACTGTGCTGGCTACATGACATTCCTGTCTAGTGCATCCTTCCAACCTTACAGGCTGCATGGGCTGTAGGTATGATTTTTCCGGTTTTACGGAGAAGCAACGTTGCACACGGACCTAGCACAGCATTGCCTAGCTAGTATGTGGAAGGATAGAGATTTAGCTTCCCAGATTTCTGAACTAAGGTGAAATAAGGAGTAACATTTAGATCCCAAGGCGATGTTCCATATATGAATTGGTGTTTTTTTTATTAGTGATGGCCAGTAACTAATCAGTTATTTGGGTATTAGCTGACTTTCACAGAAACTATGTTTTAAATGCAAATGAGGAAAGAATGGGGAACGTTTTTTCAATTTTTCCAATCAGCTTCCACCCTGTGACAGAGAAACTTTCTGCCCTAAGGACCAAGTTTGCTAAAGAGTGCCTGGGCCACTAGTCGTGCCTTTTATTTTTGTGGCTCTTTTGATCCAAACAATGTAGTAAGCTCTTTTTTTTTACCCTTAGAGGCCATGCTCCAGATAGCGTTAAGCCCACAGGAATTTCATTTTAAAAATAAAAAAAGACATCATGGAGTTACTTACAAAGATGTAGCCACAGGAGCATTCATCACAACATCGTCTATAACGGTAAATTAAGCAGATAGACAGGAATGTCTGATGAGAGGAGATCATATAAATAAATATGAATACATTTGTAAGACAGGATCTCATAATATCTTGTAGCATAATTAATATGACGAAAAGTATTCCTCATCTTTGGACAAATGGGAAAAAAGCAGGTTACCCAAAAAAGTATGTGGGGTTGTGCGTTTATTAAAACAAACAAACAAAAATCACCTTCGTATAAGGAGAGCAGAAGGATATGCGTTTAAGTGTCAGCAGTGTTCTTTCTGGGTAACAGCATTCAATGAGTAGCTTTTATTCTTTTCTTTTGTGGGTTCATCTATAGCATCTCATTTTTATGATGAAAATGTGGATATTGGGACTTGGGTAGGAGCACATTGTATTTTATCTTTAAAGGCAGGCATCATTTAACAAAGTGGCTATAACATGAATGTTCTGATTAAAAAAAAATAGATATATCAGTATATAATCAATAACAGCCATGTAGTGTTTGTTACGTAGCAGAGTTTTTTGTTTCGGGTTTTTTTTTTTCCCCCCTTTTACACCATTTTTCTAGTACTCTCACAGCACTCCTAGAATAAGTGGGATTCCGGCTGACCACTCCACCAGGCATGGCAAACACAGTGCCCAGGGCTCGGGACACTGTCAGGGGCCCACAGAAACATTTTAATTTCCTTTAAAATAAGAAGGAACAAATGAATATAATCCAGCCTAAGTTATATCCACTTTTATATCAATGCAGTTGTAAAATAGAACTTTTAATATATTTTTATCGAGGAGGGACTCAAAAAGACAAAAGGGCCTAGGCCCACAGAAGCCGGAAGGTGACCCTTGGGTAGGACTGTTTTCATTTCACAGAGAAAGAAACCCAGTTTGAGGTTGCAAAGCTTTCTCAGTCCAAACTCTAATTGTAGTCTGTGGACTCCACTGTGTTGCCCCGTTCCTGCTTTTTAGCGTTCACTTTTAAAAGCGTTATTCTTCAACATCTGAGTACAGCTTTATTATTATTTTATTTTCCTTAAGAAGAATATAGGGTGTTTACAAAACCCTGCCCTTTCATTTTACAACTGCCCCTACAAGCACGTAATTTTGAAGGACCTCTGCATTGATGACCACGTGGTTTGTGTACACTATAAATACTTAGCAGCGCATGGTGATGTCTGGTCTGCACCTCTTAGCAGAGAAAGTAATAGTCTTAATGGGCAAAAGTCTATGAAGTAAGAAATAAGTCTCTGTTTATGCTTGTGTTGTAGCCAGCTAATGAATCTTAACCACGTTATCAGCCATACGATGGAATCAGATTTTTTCCCTTCTATTTTAGTACCAGACTCAAGAACCTGAAGACATGCCTATTTTCAAACATCTCTCTAAAAATTTAATTTCTGATTGAATGTGAATCACAAAATAGAAAGATGGAGGCTAGGCGGGCAAAAAGTAGGTTGGGAAATAAAAATTAATACAGCTAAGTTTCTGGTTCCCAGGAGCTCCTGCCTTTTGGTTCCTGGGTCAGGCCAAAATTTAGGAATTGGCATGCTTTTGCTACAAAGGACCAGATAGTAAATATATCAGGTTTTGTGGACATACCGTCTTTGTTGCAACTGCTCGTTTCTGCTGTTATGGCACAAAGGCAGCCAATAGCCATTGCATACACGCGTGAGTGTGGCTGTATGCCAATAAAACTTTATTTACAAAAACAGGCGGTTGGCTGGATATGACCGAGGGGGTGCAGTTCACCAAGCCCTGGTGGTAGATCTGGTTGCCATTCACGGTTCAGATAATTCCGTGGGTTGAACGCACAAGTTATGGTGTTTGATTTGCTCCTCTTTGTGGCTTCCAAGACCCTTACGGCGGCACCCTGACTTCTTTTGGGACATCATATCTTCCACGCCTCGGACACTCTGGCCTCCTCTCTGCTCTCCAGACAAGCCAAGTTCATTTCTACTTTATCTCCTCTGTCCTTGCTGGGCCCTCTCTCTAGAGCCGGGTCACCAGGTTCAACAATTAAAAATACAGGACGCCCAGTTAAATTTGAATTTCAGATAAACAATTAATAATTCTTTTAGTATAAATACATCCTGTTCAATATTTGGGACATACTTGTACTAAAAAATGTTGCTGTTTATGTGCAAGTCACTTGTAACTGGATGCCTGCATTTCACTAGAAATCTCTAGAATCTTGAGTTTGACCTGCCTGCCGGCTTCCAGTTTCCCATGCAAATGTCTTGTCCTCATAGCGTCCTCTGCTACCTGCCCTGTGTGGTTGGTTGCCCCTTCTAGGCACTTGATCACTCTAGCTGTCTTATTTTCTTCCTATCTGAAATTATCTTATTTATTTATTCACCTGACTAATATCCGTGTCTCCATGAGAGCAGGGCCTTACCTCTTTTATTCCCTAGTGTATGACAAATGCCTAGAAAGTTCCCTCACACATAGTAGGTCTTCAGTGGCATTTGTTGAATGAATGAATGAATGCATAACTTTCAAAGTCATATTTAAGCCAAGGCTAAGTACTCCCCAAAGGGCAGGGAATATGAATAAAACTAGTATCTACCGAGTCACACGTGGGGACCAGGCATGGCCCAGCTGCTTGCTCTCTCCTGACTCTAAAAGC
>RJWJ010040254.1:0-14030 GCA_004363605.1 Indri indri | reverse complement strand
AGAACTAAATGCTCCCCCTATTTTGGGAGACGTTGGTTGGTTTTTAATGTAAATAAAACTAGTGTCAACTTTTTACATGTCTGCCTATTTAGGATATAGTTTTGAATATTTGTAGTAATTCAGTCAATTAGTTTTTTTTCCTATATAGTCTAATATGTTGGAAATTTTGAGAAATGGCGAACTAGGGAAAAATAGTCCAAAGTCTATAATCCATCTAACCAAAGGTAATTCACTAGTA
Source organism: Indri indri (assembly GCA_004363605.1). Classification (NCBI taxonomy): domain Eukaryota; kingdom Metazoa; phylum Chordata; class Mammalia; order Primates; family Indriidae; genus Indri; species Indri indri. Next base: position 13,792 of record RJWJ010040254.1, on the reverse strand, counting down.
ATATTTTGATTTATTTTTTCTAGCTTATCTCTTGATTTAACTGAGTATTCAAATAAAACCTGAATGTGTTCTCACTGTAAAAAATTCTAGATGGTGACCAGCCTGAGCAAGAGCGAGACCCCGTCTCTACCAAAAATAGAAAGAAATTAATCGGACAGCTAAAAATATATATAGAAAAAAAAAAATTAGCCGGGCATGGTGGCGCATGCCTGTAGTCCCAGCTACTCGGGAGGCTGAGACAGTAGAATTGCTCGAGCCCAGGAGTTTGAGGTTGCTGTGAGCTAGGCTGACGCCATGGCACTCGCCCGAGGCAAGAGAGTGAGACTCTGTCTCAAAAAAAAAAAAAAAAAAAAAAAAAAAAAAAAAAAAAAAAAAAAAAAAAAAAAAAAAAAAAAATTCTAGATGGCATAAGTACATTCAAATAAAGGGGACGTGATAGATCCCCTTTACCTCCCTTCCCCAGAAGTAGCTATTAATAATTTATGGTACTCTATTAGTCCTTTATCTGTGGTTTGGAAGCATGTTTACATGTCAGTCCTTTAAAAAAGGTTTCTGCACTGTACATTTACTGCAGTTTGCCTTTTTACTTATGGTATTTCTTAGTACTTTTTATGTCAGTACATGAAGATAATTCTTACTCTATTTAAACATTACGTAGTATTCTGTGAATATGCCTTTACTTCTAGGTTGTTTCTGTCTTTTCACTATTATAAACTATGCCACAATTAACATCCTCATAAGTATGTTTTAGAATACATAGGTATATATTTCTTTAGAAGAGATCTCTGGCAATGAAATTTTTGAGTCAATGTTATATGTTAGATATTGTCCAATTTTCTCTTTTTTTGAGACAGAGTCTCGCTCTGTTGCCCGGGCTAGAGTGCCGTGTTGTCAGCCTGGCTCACAGCAACTTCAATCCTTCTGCCTCAGCCTCCCAAGTAGCTGGGACAACAGGCACGTGCCAGCACGCCTGGCTAAGTTTTTCCATTTTTAGTAGAGACGGGGTCTCGTTGGTGCTCAGGCTGGTCTCAAACTCCTGACCTCAAGTGATCCTCCTGCCTCAGCCTCCCAAGTCAAACTGCCTTTCAAAGAAAGTTGTACCATTTACATTCATAACAGGAAGTCTGTTATTTTTCTCATATTTTTTTGCCACTGATGGCAAAATAATTAAAAAATCAGTACTTATTTTAATTTGCATTTCCTTGATTACTACTAAAGTTGAACATCTTTTTATATATGTTTATTAGCTATGTGTTTGTATTTTTGTGAATTACTTATTGGTATTCTTCACCCATTTTCTGTTAGATTTTTTGTCTTCCTTTTTTTTTTTCCTTGCACCCCCAACCCTGTCTTCCTTTTTGATTTATAGGGGCGCTTTCTATGTTCTGGAGGTTAATCTACTATCCTATAGGTTATAGATATTTCCTTTCAATCTGTGCTTTTTTAAGTTTTATTTATTCTACAAAAATTTTTATTTTCACAGTGACCATATTTGACAGTCTTTTTATATCTTCTGGGTTTTGAATATTACTTTAGGAAAGCATTTCTCATACAAATTTCATAAAAACAGAAAATAATTTGTTTTAGATAATAAATGTTTTCTTTATGATAGGTGTTGATCCTATTATCTGGGAACAAGCCAAGGTGGATAACCCTGATTCTGAAAAGTAAGTATATCTTCATCTTGTTTCATATGAGAACTAATGCTTGCTACTAGGAAAGCAAACAAATGTGAGCTAGTCATTATAATTCTTACATATGAGGTGAGTTTCTTTTCATTGCTTTTAAAAAAATATTGATTGTGGTAAGGAAGCTTAGTGTGGTGAGAACCAGGAATGGAGAAATCTGAGTGCCAGTCCCCTAATACGTTGCATTTAATAATGCAATTTTTTGACTGAACTATATGTCGTCATTTGTAAAATAGAGAGGTTAAATAAAAATCTCTATGGTGTAACATTTTTTTTCCTCTTTTTTCTTTTTGTTTTTTGTTTTACCTACCCCCTAACATGTTTTATTTCATAGTCATAGATCTGCCTTAGAACCCTAGAAATTTGATGTAAAATTTCATGGATGTTATCCTGAGAACCCGAACGTCTTATATTTTATAATAGTAGGCTTAAGATCTGAAAATTGTCCACTTGAATTTCTTCAGGTTAATTCCTGTACCAATGGTGGGTTTCAAAGAGCTGCTCCGAAGACTGAAGGTTCAAGATCAGATGACTAAGCAGCATCAAACCAGATTAGATGTAAGCATTAGCTTTTCATTCTCTGGCCCTGGGAGTAGGAAGAGCTATTAAAGACATTTAATTCTTTTTACTTTGTGTGCTACTGTTTTATTTTACAGGGGAACAAAATAGCATACACTGCAAATTAACAATTATGGTTTTATAAAACTACCTTTTTATGATACAGTTCCAAATCATGTAAATCTGATTTGATATATTTTAATAATGAATTTAGAATTGTTGGCCTAGCAAATTAATTAGACTGTCATTTCCAATTTTAGCTGGAGATTGCATATTATTTTCTTTATTAAATACTTATTTATGGGGCCTTAAAAAATGAAGGCTACAATTATTCTTTATGTTGTTATAAGTTATAATTGTCTTGGTATATGTTGATGAAGCAAATTCAAATTATTGAATGCTTAAATCTACTTAATATTTTATTTAGTAGGCTTTCATAATCAAATACTTAAAGATTGTTAAACTTCATATGATTTCAATTCTTTTAACTTTGTTAGGGTTTTATAACCCAGGCACCTATGAAAATAATGTGTATTCTGCTGTTCTTGGTTGGAGTTTTCTATTAGTGTCAATGAGATCTGAGATCCAGTAGTCGATGGTATTATTCAGTTTTGTTTTTGTTTTTGTTTTTGTTTTTGAGACAGAGTCTCACTCTGTTGCCCTGGCTAGAGTGAGTGCCATGGCGTTAGCCTAGCTCACAGCAACCTCAAACTCCTGGGCTTAAGTGATCCTCATGCCTCAGCCTCCCGAGTAGCTGGGCCTACAGGCATGCGCCACCATGCCCGGCTAATTTTTTCTGTGTATTTTTAGTTGTGCAGATAATTTCTTTCTATTTTTTTAGCAGAGACGGGGTCTCGCTCTTGCTCAGGCTGGTCTCGAAATCCTGAGCTCAAACAATCCACCCACCTCGGCCTTCCAGAGTGCTAGGATTACAGGCGTGAGCCACCGCACCCGGCCTTTTCAGTTCTATATTGTTGATTTTTCTGTCTTCTAGTTTGATTATTGTGAGAAGAGAATTGAAGTCTCCAGCTACAGTTATGGATTTGTTGTCTTCTTTCAGTTTTGTCTATTTTTGCTTCATTTGCTCAAAGCTTTGTTGATAGCTACATTTTTATCTAGGATTATTATGTTTTCTTGGAAAATTTACCTTTTATTATTATGTAATGTCCTTCTTTATTCCTGGTAATTTTTAAAAATCTTATCTAATGGCTTTTTTTTTGCCTTTATTATATTTAATGGACACATAATAATTGTACATACGTGGTACAGCGTGATAACTCAGTACAAGTATACAATGTGTCATGATCAAATCAGTGTAATTAGCATATCTATCACCTTTAAACCTCGTTTCTCTGTGTTGGAAACCTTTAAGATCCACTCCTGTAGCTACTTGAAAATATACGATAAATTGTTAATTACAGTCACCTCATGGTGCTACAGAATGCGAGAATTTATTCCTCCTAGCTAGCTGTAGTTTTGTATCCATCAACCGATCTTTGGTGATTCCACCCTCCCCCACACCCTTCCCTGCCTCCAGTAACCACCATTCTACCCTCTATTTCTGTGAGATCAACTTTTTTAGCTTCCACATGAGTTAGAACACGTGGTGTTTTTCGTTCTGTTCCTGGTTTATTTCACTATACATACTGTCCTCCAAGGTTACCCATGTTGCAACAAATGACAGAATTGCGATTTTTTTTCCTTCTTTTTTTCTTTTTCCTCAGCCAATACTTGCTGTTCCATCTTTATCCCTTCATCTGTCATGCACACTTACTCAGACACTTGCTGTGAAGTCTACTTGTGTCTGATAGTAACATAGTCACTCTTTCTTTTGATAAGTGTTTTTGTAATATCTTTGTCATTTTGCTTTTAACCTACCTATATCACTATATTTGAAGTGAGTGTCTTGTAGATAGCATGAAATTTGGATTCAGGCCTGCCATTTTATTATTTGTTTTCTCTTTGTTACCTCTGTTTTTTATTCCTCTCTTTCCTCTTACCTGCCTTCTTTGGGATTATTTGGACTTTGTTTAGCATTCCATTTTTAGTTTATCATTTCAACTATTAGTTTGTTTATAGTGGTTGCTTCAGGGCAGTAGCTCTCAGTGGGAGGTCGTAGCGATGGTGGTGGCGGTGACTTTGTCCCCCAGAGTACATTTGGCAGTGTCTGCAGACTCTTGGTTGGGAAGGGCCACAGGCATGTAGTATAGAGGCCTGGATGCTGCTACGCATCCTGCAGCATACTGGACAGCACTCTTGCAACAAAGGATTATCTGGCCCCAAATCAATAGGGCTGATGTTACAGTGTGTCTCCCCCATTAAAGCCAGCAGCTCCTCTTAGAGCTCTCTGCCAGCGCGCATGCTCACGTCCAGGTGTGGGGCTGGTTGAAACCAGACTAGGGATGCCTGAGGGGAAAACTGGTAAATGCACCTCCAGTTCAGTGGTACTTTCAGTTCACATCTTCGTCCCTGATCTTCCTGCCACTGTGTACTTTTCAGAGTCCTCAGATACCGCCTCACGCATCCCATCCACGTTTTATAGCAGTGTTGAATGGGAGAGAGCGGGTGGCATATGCTCAGTCCATCTCGTCCAGACCTGAACTCTTTCATGTTTTTGCCTGTTTTTCTATTGGGCTTCCTATCTTTTCTTTATTGAACGTCGTAGTTCGTCATTTACTCTGGATTATAGTCCTTATCTGTTCATAACATTATAAGTATCTTCTAGTTTCTCATCTCTGTTAACTCTGTCTTTGGTGTCCTTAGTTGAATGGAAATCCCTAATGTAATGATACCCATTAATTTTTCACCTTGTGTTTTCTTTTTGAGAATTTGCTTAAATCATTTTTCACCCCAAGCTCTAAGAGTCTCCTTTTTTTTTTTTTTTTAACATTTTAGAATTTAACCTTTCACATTTGGATCTTTTCTCCACACGGAGTTCACCTTTATGTATAGTGTGTGGTGTGAACCCAACTTTATTTTTCTGTAAGTAGTGGTTTCATATTTTGAACATCATCTGTCAAAATTTAATATTCACAATGATAGATCAAAGAATTTCAGTTATACCAAGTTTCCATATATATGTGATGTCTCTAGACCCTGTCTTATTTTTCAGTGGCCAGTGGGTCTATTCTTATGCTAGTACCAAATCTTTTTACTCTTATGGCTTTGTAGTATATCTTAATATCTAGCAGAGTGAATCTCTAATCTTTTCAAAGTTTTCTTAGCTCTTTATGGCTCTTTAGTCTTCCATAAACATTTTAGAATCAGTTTGTCAAAATGCTATAACTATAGTTGGAATTGCATTAAATGTAAAGACTAATTTGTGGAGAATTAAATCTTATTAAATCATTCCATCCATGAATTTGGTATGTCTCTTTAATCATTGGGGTCTTTTATATCCTTTAAAATAGTTTTTAAATATTCCTTTAAAAAATCTTGTACATTCTTTCTGGGGTTAATTCCTATTAGTATTCGTCAATAAATACTGTGAATGCTAACATTTCTCTTTTTTTAGTTATTACTGGTAGAAAATAATGTTATAATTACTCTTGTGTCTGGAAGCCCAACTTTCTCAAAATTAAGATGGGTAGGGTGCCTAAGTTACATAGTATAAAACATGGCTACCTAATTTTGTCCCTTCAGTTTGGCCTGGCATTGGAAAGTTTCTTTAAAAGGTGACACGTGCAGGTGGACATGATAAAATGTGTCTCACACGGTCTTATCTCTTCCTTATAACATGTCAATACAAGTCAGTGACAGAGAATGATTCATTATGATAGACACAATTAAGGGATTAATTCTGATCATAGTGCTTTAATGAAATGGTGAGATTTTAACCCAGTCTGTAAGATTAAGACTTCATAAGGCACAACACTGGGATTTTAGACCAGGCAAAAAGCAAATCAGAGGCATAGAATTACGTTTGGTTGTATAATTAATATCATTCCTTTTTATCTCCACTCTGTTCTCTCCAAGTATTCTGTAACAGTTACTACTGGACTGCACTGTACTTCCTGGCAATAGTTAGATTCAGGGCTAATTACCTACTAAGGCACCGCCTGGATGGCATCTTTTAGATCTTAACTTTTTAAATTCATGCCTAGGTGTTGGCTCTGTTCTATAACATTACTTCAAATTCCTTAATTATTTCTGAAGCATATGTTTTATCTTTTCTACACATTGTCTCATCACTAAATTACCTGGACCTTTAAAGAAAATTTTGAGTTGTACTTTCAAAATTTTTAGATGTATAAAAAGGGAAGAAAAAAGCTGATATAAAGGAAAAGAGTTTATATTTTGAGGGATGAATCTCAGGCTTATCTGAGAATTAGACTGTGCATATTTGACTTTGCTAAATAACTGTGATGTCTATACTTGATTTACTTAAAAAAAATTTTTTTTAAAAAAACAGATCATATCTGAAGATATTGGTGAGCTACAAAAGAATCAAACTACAACCATGGCCAAAATTGCACAATACAAGAGGAAACTCATGGATCTTTCCCACAGAACCTTACAGGTAGTAATGTGGAATTTTTTCTTCAATGTTTATAAGATTATATGTGCACAGTATGTGCTAAATATAGATTTTCATAATAGGAAAGACAGACTAAAAGGAAATAATAATCCGAAACTAAAATTACCATTTTTTTTTTTTTTTTTTTTTTTTTTGAGACAGAGTCTCACTCTGTTGCCCTGGCTAGAGTGCTGTGGCGTCAGCCTAGCTCACAGCAACTTCCAACTCCTGGGCTCAAGCGATCCTACTGCCTCAGCCTCCCGAGTAGCTGGGACTACAGGCACATGCCACCATGCCCGGCTAATTTTTTTTTTCTATATATATTTTTAGCTGTCCAATTAATTTCTTTCTATTTTTGGTAGAGACGGGGTCTCGCTCTTGCTCAGGCTGGTCTCGAACTCCTGAGCTCAAACAACACCCGCCTCAGCCTCCCAAAGTGCTAGGATTACAGGCGTGAGCCATCGTGCCGGGCCCCAAACTTTTTCAGTAACGCCTACAAGTTGGAAGAGAGGTCTCTTGGGGTTAGGTGAGGAGAGTAAAAATATTTTAAGTCCATATCTTAGAGAGTGAGGGAAAACAGTGAAGAAATAAGGTGTCTTGGTGAGAGGAAAGCATGTATGAAATCACTGATATCTAATTTTCATAAAACAGCAGAAAAACAGTTTTATTTTGAGTGCTAGAAAAGGTAGTGTAACCATAATGGTTGAAAAACAAACAACAGAATTTCTAGATTAATGAGGAACTCAAAGAATGAATAGCAACAAAAAGAGAAATTGTAAACTATCATGAAAACAAATATTACATACCAGAACCAATGGGACACAGAAAAAGCGGTACTCAGAGGAGAATTTATAGCCATAAAAAAAAAAAAATCTTCATTTAAAAAGGCTGTAGTAACCAAAACAGCATGGTACTGAGGTAAAGGTAGACACATAGGCCAATGGAACCCAATAGAGAACCCAGAAGTAAAGCCATATAGTTACAACCAACTGATTTTGAACATAGCAGACAAAAACATACACTGGGGAAAGGATGCCCTATTCAATAAATGGTTCTGGGAAAACTAGATAGCCACATGCAGAAGAATGAAACTGGATCCCTGTGTCTTACCATATACAAAAATTAACTCACGATGGATTAAAGACTTAAATACAAGACCTGAAACCATAAAAAGTCTAGAAGAAAACATAGGAAAAATTCTTCTGGACATTGGCCTAGGCAAAGAATTTGTGACTAAGACCCCAAAAGCAAATATAGCAACAACAAAAATAAATAAATGGGCCGGGCACAGTGGCTCACGCCTGTAATCCCAGCACTCTGGGAGGCCGAGGCGGGTGGATCACTTGAGGTCAGGAGTTCGAGACCAGCCTGAGCAAGAGCGAGACCCCGTCTCTACCAAAATTAGAAAGAAATTAGCCGGACAACTAAAAATATATATGTAAAAAATTAGCCAGGCATGGTGGCGCATGCCTGTGGTCCCAGCTACTCGGGAGGCTAAGGCAGAAGGATTGCTTGAGCCCAGGAGTTCGAGGTTGCTGTGAGCTAGGCTGAAGCCACGGCACTCTATCCTGGGCAACAGAGTGAGACTCTGTCTGTCTGTCTGTCTGTCTGTCTAAATCAATCAATCAATCAATCAATCAATCTTAAACTAAACAGTTTCTGCACAGAAAAGGAAATAATCAACAGAATAAATAGCCTACAAAATGAGAGAAAATATTCACAAACTATACATCCAACAAAGGGATCCAGAATCTATAAAGAGCTCAAACAAATCTGCAAGAAAAAAACAACCCTATCAAAAAGTGGGCAAAACATGAACAGATTTTTTTTTTCCAAAAGAAGATAGACCAATGGCCATCAAACATATGAAAAAAATGTTCAACATCGCTAATCATCAGGGAAATGCAAATTAAGACCACAGTGAGATACCACCTTACTCTTGTGAGAATGGCCATTATTAGGAAGTCAAAAAACAATAGATGTTAGCATAGATTTGGTGAAAAGGAAACGCTTACACACTGTTGGTGGGAATGTAAACTAATACAACCTGTATGGAAACCAGTAAGGTGATTCCTCAAAGAGCTAAAAGTAGACTTACCATTCGATCCAGCAATCCCACTACTGGGTATCTACGCAAAGGAAAGAAGTCATTTTATCAAAAAGATCCCTGTACCTGAATGTTTATTGCAGTACAAGTCACAGCAGCAAAGATAGGGAATCAGCTTAAATGCCCATCAGCTGATGAATGGATAAAGAAAATGTGGTGTGTGGGTGTGTGTACATATATATACACACACATACATACATACTATGGAGTACTACTCAGCCATAAAAAGGAATAAAATAATGTCTTTGTGGCAACTTGGGTGGAACTGGAGACCATTATCCTAAGTGAAGTATCTCATGAATGGAAAAACAAATACCACATGTTCTTACTTATAAGTGAGAGCTAAACAAGGGCTATATAGAGTCATAAAGCAGTGTAAAAGACACTGAAAACTACAAAGGCAGAGTCGGGGCAGGGAAGGATAAAAACCTACCTATTGGGTACATTGTACACTATTCTGGTGATGGGTACACTGAAAGCCCTGACTTCAGCATTATGCAGTTCATCCATGTAACAAAAAACACTTGTACCCCCAAAGGTACTGAAATAAAAATAAATAAATAAAAAATCAAATGCAAAAAATAAAGGAACTTAATACTCATGTTAAGAAATGAGAAAAATAAGATAAGTCAAAAGAAACTAGTAAGAGAAAGTTAAATGTGCAATCAGTGAAACAGCTTAAAAAAAGTACTGAAAAGAATAAATTGAAAGCTGTTTCTTCGGAAAGATCATTAAAAGGGCTAAGCACCTCATGATCCTGGAGAAGGGAAAAGAGCACAATACACAAAATTAGTAGTGAGAAAAGAGACATTGCCACAGATACATGAAAGAGAATAAGAAAATACTGCATGCCCTTCTGGGCAACAAATTTGGAACCCACAGGGAACACATGATTTTTTATCAAAGTTAAAATTACTAAAATTAATTACAGAGAAGTAAAAAACTTAGACAAACACTGTAGAAGCAATTGGGAAAATTAAGGGTCAACCACGAAAACATACCAAGGCCAGATAGTTTCATTGCTGAATTTTGTCTAACCACTAAAGAGCTAATTCCAGTGTTGTTTTAATTATACCAGACAACTGAGGAGAAATATAGACAGCTGCCCCATTTGTTCTTTTTTAACAGATTTATTGAGATATAATTCACATACCATACAATTCAGCCATTTGAAGTATCCAATCAGTGGTTTGTAATGTATTCACAGACTCATGCAACCACTACTGTGGTCAATCTTGGAACATTTTCATCACCCTAAAAGGAAACTCTGTACCCACTGGCAGCCACTCCCCATTTCACCCCAAATATCCCAGCCCTGGGCAGCCAGTTTCTGTCTCTGGCTTTGCCTATTCTGCACACTTCATATAAATAGAATCATACGATAGCTGGTCTTTTGTGACCGGCTTCTTTCACTTAGCATAATGTTTTCAGGGTTCATCCACGTCGTAGTGTGTAGTGGTACTTCACTCCTTTTATTGCTGAGTGATATTCCATTGTATGAATATACCACATCTACATTTAATCTGCTCATCAGTTGATGGACATTTTTGTTTCACTTTTTGGCTACTATGAATAATGGTGCTATTAACATTCATGAACAAGTGTTTGTGTAGATATATGCTTCCATTTCTCTTGGATATAGAAGACAAAATCAGGGGCAGATAACAGATGAGTAGTTGTCAGGTGCTGAAGATGAGGGGAGTGGCTGCAAGGGACAGGAGGGGACTTTTGGAGGTAACGGAAGTGACCTGTGTCTTACTTACCATGGTGGCTACACAACTGTATGTGTTTGTCAGAATTCATAAAACTGTACACCCAAAACAGGTGAATTTTGATATAGGTGGATATTATACCTCAAATCAGTCCACAAAAATAAATTCTAAATGAAGTATAAGCAAAGAGAATCCTACCATTTATCACATTCTAAAGAAATATACTGTGACCAATTAAGGTTTATTTCAGGATGCAGGGTTGGTTCTGCAATAGGAAATTTATCAGCATAACTTACTATATCGCACACTAAAGGAAAACAGAGACCGTAACCAAAAATGAACAACAGATATTTTAAAAGGCAAAATACTAAAATAACATTCAGAAACTATATCCTTATACCCAGTGTTACCATTATTCAGTATTATCTTGGAGGCTTTCATAAATAGGAGTAAAGAAATGAAATAATTAATATAAACATTGGGAAAGAGACATGATCGTATATATAGAAAACCCAAAGGAATAAACTATAAAATTAATGTAGTAAGCTGGCTAGATATAAAGTATAAAAATCAAGTTTTCATTATACCATCAATAGCAATAGGAAAATACTCTATTCACTATGATGGCAAAACTGTAAAATATTTAGGAATATATTAAGGTCATTAAATATGAAATGTCCAATTTCAAATCAGAAGTTTCGTTTATTATATCTCAAACAAGAAGCAGTACAATTAATCAAAGTATGTGCCTAAATTGTTGACACAGTTTTGCCACCTTAATGGTAGCTTGTTTATGCCAGCCGCAAAGAAGCCTGGAGAGAAAGCGGCAATGAAATCATAAAAGGCGTATTCCACAGCTTGTTGAGAATTGAATATTTCTCCTTGCAAGAAGTGGTCCAAAGCCTGGAAGAAGTGGTAGTCAGTTGGTGCAAGGTCTGGTCAATACGGTGGATGACAGAGAGTTTCTAAGTCTCGCTGCTGTAGTTTGAACAGTGTTGTTTTTTGTGACATGGGGTCTTGCAAGAGGATTGGCCTGTGTCTATTGACCAGTCTCGGCTGCTTAATCACAAGCATCCTCATCATTTCATCCAACTGATTGCAGTAGACATCCGTTGTAGTCGACTGACCAACTTTCTTAAAGCCGTAGTAGATAATACCAGCGCTGGACCACCAAACAGACACCATTAGCTTTTTTTGATGACTATTTGGTTTTGGACTGTGTTTCAACACTTCATCTTTATCCAACCATGTGCCGAACACTTGAAATTGTCAAAACGAATCCGTTTTTCATCACACATAACAATATGGCATAGAAATGGTTTGCCTTTCTGTTGTGACCTCAAAGAAAGGCAAGCTTCCAGATGATTTCTCTTCTGATGCTCATTTAATTCATGCGGGTACCCATCTATCCAGCTTCTTTACCTTGCCCATTTGTTTCAAATAGTCCATTATTGTTGGAATAGTAATGTCAAACCTCGCTGCTAATTCATAGGTTGAGATGGATTCGCTTCCGCTACAGCCTTCAGCTCATCGTTATCCACCTTGGTCTCAAGTCACCCACATGGCTCATTTACAAGATTAAAATCACCAGAGCAGAACTTCTTGAGCCATTGATATTCTGTGCATTCATTAGCCACGTGCTTCCCAAACACTCTGATATTTTGAGCTGCCTGCACTGCATTGGTTCCACAACAGAACTCATATTAAAAAATAACACAAAATTTTGACTTACCCATGGTTTCACAAAAATTGTTTTTTAAAAAAAAAATTGAAATATAATCACAAGCCAAAACATGCATTTGAAAGAATGAGGATTATACCCTCACAATGAAAAAAAGAAGTGTCAAAGTGAAATGTCAGAGATAGCAGCTGTCAAACTTAGTACTTAAGGAAATCAGACATTCCATGTTTAATTACCTAATATTTATGAGGAAAGTATAAAATCTGAATTAAAGTCTTTTTTTTCTTTTTGAGACATTGTCTCCCTTTGTTGCCTGGGCTAGAGTGAGTGCCGTGGCATCAGCCTAGCTCACAGCAACCTCAAACTCCTGGGCTCAAGCGATCCTCCTGCCTTGGCCTCCCGAGTAGCTGGGACTACAGGCACGCACCACCATGCCCGGCTAATTTTTTCTATATATATATATATATATATATATATATATATTTTTTTTTTTTTTTTTTTTTTTTTTTTTTTTTTTTTTTTTTTTTTTTTTTTTTTTTTTTTTTTTTTTTTTTTTTAGTTGTCCAGATCATTTCTTTCTATTTTTTAGTAGAGACGGGGTCTCACTCTTGCTCAGGCTGGTCTCAAACTTCTGACCTCAAGTGATCCTCCTGCCTCGTCCTCCCAGAGCGCTAGGATTACAGGTGTGAGCCACCTCGCCTGGCCAGAAAACTAATTTTAAAACTTAAATATTACAGACTCATGTTTTTACATAAAGAACACTTGATTTTGAAAGGCTGTAAATGTATAAAACTGGTATTTTGTTGCCTATTTTTTTGAACTACCTTTTTAAAAGCCATAAAATACCATAGTTTTAAAACAATTAAGTTTACATCAGTGTATTTATGTGATAACTTTTACCTAATAAAATGGACAGAAACATAATTCAAATCTTGAACTATTAAGCCCTACTATATTGTTAGTATAATTTTCAGCTGATTTCTTTGAGCAACTAATTATAATAAAATTACTTGCATAACTGACAAGAGATGATTCTATTGGTATTGGTGGCTTTTCTTTGTGTAGGTCCTGATTAAGCAAGAAATTCAGAGGAAGAGCGGCTACGCCATCCAGGCTGATGAAGAGCAGCTGCGAGTCCAGCTGGATACGATTCAGTGTGAACTAAATGCACCTACTCAGTTCAAGGTGAGCACTTCTAAGACCATCAGGCTCAATTGTTTCAGGGGGGTCTGCAGAAAAATGTAAACAGTCTTCAAACACTGCAGACCTGTGTTTATTAAACATTTGCTCCCTTTAATGAAGACTTCCTTTCCAAACTCTTAGTTGTGGAAGTGGTGGTGGTGGTTGTTAGCAGTTGTAATTTGACTCAGTCGTATTTTTAGGGCCGACTAAATGAACTGATGTCCCAGATCAGGATGCAGAACCATTTCGGAGCAGTCAAGTCGGAAGAAAGGTATTATATAGATGCAGATCTGTTACGAGAAATCAAGCAGGTTAGTGTTGCATGAACACGGTATACTTTTTGAAGTG
>RJWJ010040253.1:0-14061 GCA_004363605.1 Indri indri | reverse complement strand
TACACAGAACAATAAAATATGTCTTCTCTTAAGCAATGGACTTTATACAAATAAGATTCAAAGCACTAAATGTTTCTGTTTATCTCTTAGAAAAGTGGAGATTAAAGTGAATGAAATTTGGAAACATTAAAATACTTTGAAGCTAATCAAAGTTAAATTAATGTTTCCAAATTTCGTTTACTTTAATCTCTACTTTTCTAAGAGATAAACAGAAACATTTAATTCATTGTTGAGTTTTTAAAATGGGTTTTCTCATATCATCCTGAAGAATATTGTTATTGTGAAATGACATTTACTTACTTATTTTTGTCAATTACTATATAGTAATGTAGCAAGTGCCTACAGGATACTATTTAAGAGGTGTTCTGTTAATTGCAATTATTTTATTCATGCTATAAGTTTGTTCCTAAATAAATCCATTATTTTATTTAAAATGAGAAAATATGATTTATACATTTTTGAAGCAAAATATTTCTGTAAGCTCCTATATTGTTCTTACCATGGCACTGAAAATATTGCCTTGCTATAGTATCTTTTATTAGTAAATTTATATTGTACTTCTTACATTCAGAATGTTAATCTGTAAGTATAATAAGGCATGGTATTTAAGTTGCCTTTTCTTTAAGATAGAGAAGCTATATTTTTAAAGTTTCATATGTTTTCTTAAGTTGTTGCCCACATATAATTCTTTGAAAAATATTTGTGCCAGATTTCATTTTACAGAAATAACCACAAGAATATTTCTTATCTTACATAATTTTCCAGAATCTTGAAATTTCCTATAAAGTGATGGATTCTATTCCCTGACCCTCTGTAAACCTGGAGGGGCTTGTGACTGCTCCAATCACTAGAACATGAAAGAAGTGATGTTATGTGACTTCTGAGACTAAATCAGAACTCACAGCTTTTACTTAATTGACTCTCTCTCTCTCTTTCTCTCTCTTTCACTACCCAGGACAGTTGCTTTCGGAATCCAATTATCACACGGAGAGATCATGTGTAGTCCTGGCTCTGTATGACAGTGTCAGCTAAGGTCTCAGCTGTGAGACAACACGAACTTCCAAACATGTGAGTGGATGATCCTTCAGATGATTCCAGCCCCTAGCTTTCCAGCTGCTCCATTTATCTTTTGTTGAGTAACATATCACCCCATTATTTAGTTTGGTCCCCCAGCTTAAGCTCCCAGGTGGTGCACTGCACCTGTGTGTAAGACTCCGCTGCCCTCTAATAGCTTGAGATGGAAGGCTCTGTGTTAAGCTGTGTGGTTACACTCTCTGTTCTTGATTGTAGTTTCCTGGAGGAGCCAGTTATTGAGGTAATTTGATGTCTCAATGTTAGGCTCTGGTCCTTCGGATGGAGTATACAAATGCCCTGATCTTTGGGAAGGGTCCTGCCACTTCCAAGGGTTCCTTGGATCCTGTTCCCCTTAAGTTAGAAATAAGGGCACGATAGATTGCATCTGGTGCCTGCAAACCTGGGTGTGTATGCTTCTGTGGTTGCTTTATCTGCCACTAGGGCTAGCCAGTAACATTCAGGGTTCTTTCAACACACTTGGGAGGCTGCTCCTGATGAGATGGGTCAATTGGTGGAATTACTGAGGTCTCTGGCCAGGTTTTTCCTTCCTTGTCCACAAACTCCAATACTGGTAGCCTCCTGGACGCGGAGAGCAAGCCCTAGATTTGTAACCTTATTAGATGACCTAAGCCAGTCTGGCAGGCCAAATCAACAGGTTGCCAACTGTTGTTCAGCATCAAGGCCCTGGAGATTCATGCCAGTTGCACAGAGAAAGTGACTTTTCTCGCTTCTCCCCACTTCCAAGGGCGGAGCTCACCACACCTGCTACAAAAGTCGCCAGGCTTGGGGCATGGAGTTGCCCAAGACCATCATGTGCCCCAGCATCTCCAGGCTGTGGATCCCACCGGTGGTGGCTGCTCATCCCTGGAGAACTAGCAATGGCGGCAAGCACTCAAGATTCGCTCACTGACACCAGCCCTGCTAGCCAAATCAACAGACTGAGGACTATTTTTCAGCACCAAACTTTCATCATTCACCTCCTTTGTTCTGGTCCTGCTGACCACCAAAGGTGAGGTGCCTGTCTCCAAACTCCCTCACGCAGTCGTGGGAAGTAACCACTCAGACCAGTCCATCCCCTTGTCAGTGCAGTCCGAGCACAGAGCACCAGAGAGTTCAAAATGCTTCCCCCTATTGTCTCCTCTCCACAGAGCCTGTCGTCCTATTCCACAACTTTGCACCAAATTCAGGCACCTGTCTGAGTGGGTGTGGAGGTCAGTAGAGGAGCTGGGCATCCTCCTGTGTGTCAGATCAAACTGCACTTGCTGGCCAGGTGGGCATGGCCATGCTGCGCTTTATTCTCTATTGTATATCTCACACTCTCCAGTCTTTGTGATTGTATCTCCCATTTACCTTTTTTTTTTTTTCCTGCACTGAGTGTCCCACCCTGTTTCTCTGCAGATTAACACCACTGTTGTTTGGGGGGAGTGATCCACCCATGTGTAGCCATCTGAGATCTTCACCTCCTTCTCTGGGAGCAGAGAGCCAGGAGGTCACCACTAATCCACCATTTTCCCCCATATTGTGTAATTTGCTAAATGACTCTTTCATTTCTTTAAGTTCTGTTATCTCTTTTCTAATGGTATCTATCTCTTTAGTGAATTTTTTGTTCATGTCATGAATTCTTTTTTTTTTTTTTTTTGGTTTCTTTGAGGTGGTTTTCTATCATCTCCTCAATTCCATTCATTTTACTTACCATATATAATCTGAATTTCATTCATACCATTTCAACAATTTTCCTCTGGTTGAAGTTCATTAATGGAGAGCTATTGTGATGCTCTGGAGCCTGTTTTTTTCATGTTCTGGAGTTTTTCTGCTGGTGCCTTCTCATTTGGGGCCACTTCTCTCAGCTGAAAACAGCAGACATGGTACACCTGTAATCCTCTGCTGGGACTTCTGTTGGTTGTTGAAAATAGGGATGGGCCCCTGGATATTTTGCTCAGGTCCTACTCCTATAGCTTGACCAAGCAGGAGAGAAGTGAATGCACTGTGAGCCTTTAACACTGCTTTTCTGCTGTATCTTCCCTGTTTCCCTGTGGTTTTCACTGGGCCACTGTTGCAGGGCTGGACCCTGGTGACAGGTGTACTTGCGAGGTGGAAGTGGCTGGCAGGATGGGGCATGTGCATGGGACAGAGGAGTTCTGCTGAGTATAGTATGCACATATGCAGGCCTGGGCAGCCAAGGTTCCAAGTGCATGCGTGGGGAGAGGTCCATGCGGGTTGTGGCTCAGAGCACAGCAAGTGTGCAGTCCCACACACCCATAGGACAAGGGAAAGAGTGGCTCCCAGTGAGGACTGGGCCAGCATATCAAAGATCACATGTACAGTGGAGCAGGATCTCCAGGCAGAGTGTACTTATGGTGCAGGGCACTTACACTGGATTGAGCAGGTCCAGAGGGTGCAGTGCTCATGTGCCTGGGATGGGGCATGGGGTGCACAGGTCATGGCGCCCAAGATGTCTTGTTGGGATATTGTGGGTCCATGGTATGCAGACTAAAGGTCATGGCTATGCTGACTTTCATCCCACTTGGGGCCTTTCAGGCAGCTTCAGTGGCAACAGCAGTCTAGTTGCCCAAGCAGTGGACAGTAAGCACTAAGGTCTATGGGTATGTGCTCTGCCTGGGTCCTGCTGGCATTATGGTTGAGCAGGATTTCCCAGGTCACGCCAGCAAATGCCAGGTCTATGGTCTCCTGTATTGACCAGGGTCCCTGTCAATGTCAGCAGTGGAGGTGCATATCACCTCTCCATGGGCTGCATGTGAGCACCAGGATTCCCTGCTCCCTCTTCACCTGGCAGAAGAAAAGGGGAGGCTGCAATTGCAGATTTGAGCCCTAGCAAAAGTAGCATTCTGGAGTTTCGATGTTATAATTGTGCCAACCGCAGTGTCCAGGGCTTGCAAGCTAGCTGTGCCTTCTCTCTGAGCAGAACAGCTGTACAGCCTCCAGTTTGGTCTCTATATCAGTCTTAAGGCCTGATGCAGTGGAGGAGCCCTCTTGCTGCTTTGGTTGCAGTATCCTCAGGGGAAGTGTGGTGCCTGGGATTTACTCCTCTTTACCTTCCCCATGTGTGGGGCCTTCCCTAATTACCTCTGATCCTGTTGAGCAACTCATCCCACTTCTATCTTCTTCACTTCAATCCCACCTCCTCACCATGGATTCCCAGTGCTCTCACTCAGATGATCAATCCAAAGGTGGCTGTCTATTCACCACTTTTGATCCTTTCCATGAGAGCAATGCTGTGCAGGCTGCTTCTAGTCTGCCAACTTGGCCAATCCCTGAAGAGTAGATCTTAAATGACAAATCCATTCTAACATTTCAATTGCCATAAGCCTTTGAATCCTTTTCTGTATGTTATACCAAGGAAAGGTAACAGTTTCACCTCTCTCAATGTGTGCCACCTATTGGTCCATGTTTCAGCCAACCAACCAACCAAATGTCAGAGCCCTTTCTAGTTCCTCAAATCTGCAGCATTACATGCAGATTCTCTGCTTAGTGAAACAATATCAGTAAATTCTGCCTGATCCAACTTCACGTTTCTTTCGCAATTATCCCACACCATTAATATCCATTCCCACATATATTTTCCAATTTCTATCTGTATAAATTGGAAAATTCAAGTAGTTATTTTGGAGTGCAGTGCACCTCTTCATGGGTCACTCTTTGTGCCTTACTTTTAGGGGCCTGCTGGAACTTGAATCTAGAATAGGTATAGAGACAAAGAGGGGTGGGAGGCAGGTCCTGAGGAGAGTCAATGTTGTCTTGCTTGGCAACTGCCTCAGGGGAGGCTATTACCATTTCCTCAGGCAACAAAAAGTTGATCTCAATAGACTGTGGTGCAGAGGTCACTGCCTCTGGAGATGAGGTGGTTGCTTCCAATGTGGGTGGAGAGGCCTCTTCTGATGGCAAAGAAAATTAATCAGAGTTTAGGGGCTTATTTTCACCAATTTCATCAGAGTCTTTCCAAAGTCCTCCTTCCAACTTTCAGGATCTCATTCCTTCCCAATCAATGTCCTCAATATAACAGCAAACACTGTGCAAAGTTGAGAGTTCAACTTGTGTTATAATTCAGTCAGTCACAGAATGAAACTCTACATTTGATATTCAGCATTCTCAGTACTGTGGCAAGAGGTGATAAGGATCTTCTTCAGTACACACATAGGCAATTTCACATAATTTATGCAACACTAAAGGTGTAAATTTGAATCTCTGGACTCATCATTCTTTTCTAACTTTGTTCAGCAACATTAGAAGCAATCAGGCAATTTCACTGTGTTCACTAGTTGGAGAAGAATGTTCAAAAGTATCATATATCATATATATAAAAATGTTCAAAAATCGTATTTCTATAAGTGGTTGAGTAAGTGTATCCAATGTTGACAGTTTGCATACCTCTATTGCCAGATCATGCCATATACTATCAGTGCTCTGTTTACTATTAGAAAATAAAGTTATTAGTATCTTTAAATCTAGTCACATTATAGAGCCAATTCTAGAAACCCAGAAGCAAATCAGAAAACTCATTCTTAAAATTCTGTTATTCTAGAACCACTCTCTGTATTAAATATCTGTATTAGTCATGGTTCTCTAGATAAAAACAGAACCAATGGAATATACAATAATATCTAAGATTAAACACACACACACACAACACACACACACCATAGTTTCCCCTTACCCGTGGTTTCACTGTTTGTGGTTTTAGTTATCTGTGGTCAACCATTGTCCAAAAGTGTTAAATAAACAATTAATAAGTTTTAAATTGCACATTGTTCTGAGCAGCATGATGAAATCTCACACTGTCTTGCTCTGTCCTATCCTAAACATAAATCATCCCTTTGTCCAATATATCCATGGTACATATATTACCCACCTGTTAGACACTTAGTAACCATCTCCATTATCAGATTAATGGTCATGGTATCACAGTGCTTGTGTATAATTAACCCTTATTTTAACTAATAATGTCCCCAAAGCATAAGAATAGTGGTACTAGAAATTCATATATGCCAAAGAGAAGCTGTAAAGTGCTCTCTTTAAGGTAAAAGATGAAGATTTTGGACATAATAAGGAAAGAAAAAAATAATATGCTGAAGATGCTAAGTTCTATAGTTAGAACAAATCTTCTATTCATGAAATTGTAAATGTATGGTTTTAACTGTTCTATTTTATTATTAATTATTGTTAATCTCAGGTCTAATTTATAAATTAAACTTTATCATAGCTATGTGTGTATAGTGAAAAAAAAAACAGAGTAGATAAGGTTTTTTACTATCCAAAGTTTCAGCCATCCACTGATGATCTTAAGACATATTCCCTATGTAAAGGGGGAAGTAGCATGTACACATACACACATAAAACAGAGAGAGAGAGAGAGATTGACTTATTATACAGAATTGGATTTCGTGATTTCAAAAGATAACAAGTCCCAAAATGTGCTTAGCAAATTGTAGACACAGAAGAGCCAATGGCATACTTCCAGCCTAACTCTAAAGACCTGAGAACCAGGGAAGCTGATGGTGTCATTCCAGTTTGAAAGCCTGTAGGCTTAAGACCAAGGAAAAGCCAGTGCTTCTGTTTGAGTCCAAAGGCAGAGAAAAACCAGTATCTAATCTCAAAGGCAGTCAAGCAGGAAGAGTTCCCACTTAGTCATGGGAAGGTCAGCCTTCTTCTTCTATCTAGGACATCAGTTGATTGACTTGGACTCCACCCAAATTAGGGAAGGAACTCTGCTTTATAAGTCTATTAATTTAAATGTTAATCTCATTCTCAAACATCATAACAGACATAGCTAGAATGATGTTTGACCAACTATCTGGGCACCTTGTGCCCCAGTCAAGTTGATGAACAAAATTAAGCATCACAGTCTCCCACAAGGCTTAGAAATGAACTCATTCAAAAACATTTCTGGAGAAAATTAAAGAATGCCATACTCAAAACACAATTTAATCAGATTTGCCAGCCCCTACAATCACAAGAGCTAATTCTTTGAAATATATCTCTTTATGTATACTGATACAACAAATGATTGTAGTAGCTTCATTTGTAATAACCCCAAATCAGAAACACCCCAAATGTCAATCAATGGATGAAATGAATGCATAAACAAATTGTGGTATGTCAATAAAATGAAATACTACACAGCAATAAAAAGTACTAAATAAATAAGGAATAATCACACAGGATGAAGCTCAAAACAATGCTGAATGAACAAAGCCAAAAAAGAATGCATAGTGAATGATTCCATTCATATTGAAATTTTAGAAAATTAAGACTATTCTATAATAATAAAAAAAAAGCAGAATAGTGGTTGCCTGGTGATAATGGGGATTGCAGGGTAGCTGGAGGGAAGGATGGATTAAAAAGGGCACACAAGAAAACTTTTTGTGGCGGTAGGCATGTTTATTATCCTGTTTATATTGTGATTTCATGGGTGTATACATATGCCAAAATATCAATTTGTAACTTTTAAATAAAAATGTTCAGTATATTATACATCTATTATACTTCAGTAAAGTTGTTGGAAGAAAGGAATAAAAAATTAAATCAGAACAAAGATAGAAGATAGAGAAAGACAAAGTGGCTGAAAGTTGTTTAATATTAAATCTAAATAAATGATGATTAATAGAATTATTGACTATAATTATTGTTCAAAAAATTATTCAGATGTAAAAAAACATAATTTAAGGTAAAAATAAATAGTTAGAAACAAAATTTAAAACTGCTTTCAAAATCCCAGGATGTAGAAGAAAGGGTTCAGCATAGAAAATCAGAAACATACTAAATCCCTTATCTTAATATCCTAATACTGTGTGTGTGCGTGTGTGTATGTGTGTATGTATGTGTGTATAGTAGAAGTGGTGCTGGTGCTTTTGAAACAGAGATATAATTATTTGATTAAAAAACCTTTTATAATAATATATGTGAGATCCAATATAGTTAATCATCTAGGAGGAGGAGCCAAGATGGCCAACTAGAGACATCACTTGTCAGACCATCTCAGCAGGAAGGTAGCATATTGGATTGAGGAGAGTGGAGATGAGCCACAGCTCAGGTGTGGATCACAGAGTGATAACAGACACAGTTGGGGACCCCACTCAGAAAAACTGTGAAGATGAGAAGGAAGAATATAAAGAGGAGAAGATATAGGTGAGGATCAAACCCAGAAAGTCTCAAAGCCCAGTGAAAGCATAAGGGGGGATTCCCTTCCCCCTTCTTTGTGTCTTCAGTGAACAGTGGGGCACAAAGCTTATGGAAGGCTTTTCCAACCTCCCTGAACCCAGGTACAGTGACAAGTAAGGAATAGTGTGGTTAACTAGTGAGTTTCAGGATTTTGGGCAGTTCATGTGGGGCTCCTCCCAGGAAAGTGCCATGAGAGGCCAGAGTGCTGGCTTTCTTGGCTTTCTTCCATCCAAACACTTCCTCCCCTGTCCCTACCCTAACTATTGGAACCAAGAAAGCAGTTTGAGCTCAGACTGACCAGGAGCCATGCTCCCTCCCCCACCCATGACAACTTCAAAGTAGTTTGAGCCGGGAAGTTCGCAAATGGCACCTTCTCTCTAGTGGGGTAACATACCAGTGGCTCAGATAAGCAAGCCAGTCCTGGTAGCCCCCAGACACAAGAGGGGTGAAGGGGGCAGAGGAGATAAGTCTAGGAGCTGGACATGGGTGACAAGGAAGCCTGCATGGACATATCCAATGGGAGAGTGTGGTGGAATGATGAGGAACAGAGATCTGGGAGTGTGGCCATCCCCCTTGCTAGAGAACCATCAAGTTGGAAAAGGGTGTGGCATTTAGAGAGGAATAGTCTAGCCTCTGTCTCCATAGCAACCAAACACGTCACACTCAGGCATGCCAGCTGACCAGGTGCTGAGGCCCCTCCATGCATTCATTAAAACAGGGAGAGTATTTTGCACCAATAAGTTCATGAGTGGTCACTTATCTCCAGTGGGAATGTGCTCCTGGCTGAGGCTGTCACAGATAGAGGCCAGCACCTCTTCTGTTGAGCACTTGCAGTGGAACAGGGGTGCATGAAATGGGAAGTCCCTGCTAGCCAGTGTTTCATGGAGACGCATGCTAGCAGGTCAGCCATACAGACCAGGGGAAAGTTTGAGAGCCAGACTTGGGTGGTGAAGGAGCACACAGGGACTGATATGAGTGTGCTCTGGAGGTCCAAGGAGTGGCAATTGGGAGAATGCCCACCATTCCCCACAGAAAAACTGAACTATTGGATAAGAGTGGAAATATTCCAAACTGGAGCCCTAGCATGCAATTAGGCCCCTTTACAATGAAGAGCCTTGCCAGTTTGGAGAGCTTGTCCTGACCCTCCTACCAGCGGCTCTCCCTAGTAGACAGAAAAGCATCTTCTGAGCCCTGCATAGGCTTTGCAAAGCCTTTCAGGTTCCCACAACGTAGCCATGAACTGTGTTTCTCCTCTCGCACCTCAGTAGTGGTAGAGATCAAGCAACATCCTGGGAATCACAGGATCCCTCTTAAATCTTGGGGCACTCAAGTACTCCTCCTGGGGAATCAGAGCCTACTATGGGCCAAAAAGAACATCTCAACTGCTGGTCTTTTCACACAAACATCAAACAATGGCAGGGAGAACAACTCTATAGCTCGTCATAGTGTCTTACAACTCAAACAAACAGAGCATGGCTGATTCAAACTCACAAATACCACCTGCAATCTCAGAGATTAAGGTGGGGGATTCAACTCAATTCACACTGCTGGGAAGAGGTGAAGACAGAAAGACAGAGGCTACATGAAAGTATCATCAAACCTTCTTGAACACCCAATGGGCAACTCAGGACCAGCACTCTTCTCTCTGGCACAGTCAGAGATTGATCTTCATGGTCCCAGGGACAGGCCCACAAGCCAGGCCTAGTAATACCAGGATGTGATCAAGAGGCCATATTAGAAGGAATCAGCAAAAGAACTCCGTAAGAATGAAAAACCAGATAGAAAAGACACACCCAAAAGGAAACAACAGCTCTTTACCAATGGATACCAAACAAAATGAAAATATTCAAATGAAAGATAAAGAATTCCAAATATGGATTATAAGAAAACTCAATAAAATACAAGAGAAAATGGAAAACCAACACAAAGAAACACAAAAACAATACAGGAAATAAATTTAAAAAATCACTGAAGACATTGATTTATTAAAAAAAAAACAAATAGAACTTCCGGAAATGAAAAATTCATTCAAGGAAATACAAAACACAGTAGAAAGTTTAGAGAATAGACTAGACCAGGCAGAAGAAAGTATCTCAGTGCTTGACGACATCACCTTTGAATTAAACAAGTCACTCAAAGATAAAGAACAGATAAATAAGAAGAATGAATAAGGACCACAAAAAATATGTGATTATGCAAAGAGGACAAACATAAGGATCACGGACATCCCTGAGGGTGAAGAAGAAAACACACCAGGGTTAGAATATATGGAGGGAATAATTGAGGAATGTATGGAGAAATAATTGAGGAAAATTGCCCTGGTCTTACTAGAAATTTAGATATCTAGGTACAACAAGCTCAATGAATATCTGGGCAATTCACTGCAAGGACGCAATCACCATGACACATAGTCATCAGACTGGCCAAAATCAACATGAATAAGGAACTCCTGTGAAGCCTAAGGCAAAAATATCAGGTAATGTACAAAGCAAAACTCATCAGGCTAACTGAAGTCTTCTCAATTGAGACATACAAGCCAGAAGGGATTGGGGCCACATTCTCAGTCTCCTTAAACAGAATAATGGCCTGCATAGAATTTTGTATCCTGAAAAACAAAGTTTCTTATATGAGGGAGAAATAAAAACATTTTCAGGCAAGCAAACACTAAAGGAATTTGCTAAGACCAGATCCTCCCAGTAGGAAGTAATCAGACTTACATTATACGTCAATCAGCACAATAGACAATGACCAGTGTAAACACACCAAAGGGTAAAGCTCAAAGCCTCTATAAAATAATGGTTCAAAAGGTAAAGCAAAGCAATAAGGTTACTCAACAGGATGAACAGAAACGCATAGTACTATGAATTCCTTCAACAGATATTTTTAGCTTGAATATCTCACTCAAAAGACATGACTGGCAGAATGGATAAAAAAAATACGAGCTATTTCCAGGAAACACACCTAACACACAAAGACTCATTCAGACTCAAGGTGAAGGGGTAGATAAAATATCCCATCCAAATGGAAATCGAAAGAAAGCTGGTGTAGCCATTCTCATATATAACATAGACTTCGAATCAACAATAGGGAAAAAAAAGACGAAGATGGTCATTACATAATAGTAAAGGGAGCAATTCAACAAGAAGACATAAAAATCTTAACTGTTTATGTACTTAACACAGGTGTGCACAGATTCATAAAGCAAACCTTACTAGAGCTAAACAAAGTGACGAACTGGGGCATTGTCATAGCCAGGAATTTCAAAACCACACAGAAGAATTGGGCAGATCCTCTAAGCAGAAAATAAATGGACACTGGACATAAATGGGACTCTAGAGAAAATGAGTCTAACAGACATTTACAGAGCAGTCTACCCCAAAACTACTGAATATACATTCTTCTCACCAGAACATGGAACATTCTCTAAGATTGATCACATCTTAGGCCACAAAACATGTCTCAACAAATTCAAAAAAATAGAAATAATGCCATGTATCTTCTCAGACCACAGTGGAATAAAACCAAAAATCAACTCCAACAGTTACACTGAATTCCACATAAAATCATGCCAATTAAACAACCTACTGCTGAATGATTATGGGGTCAAGGAAGAAATCAAGGTGGAAATAAAATGACTCCTTCAACTAAATGACAAAAAGAACACAAGTTATAAAAATCTATGGGATTTAGCAAAAGCAGTCCTAAGGAGAAAATACATAGCCTTAAACGCATACATCAGAAAGATCACAAATCAAGAATCTATTGAATCACCTCAAAGAACTAGAAACAGAAGAACAAAGCAAACACAAACACAGCAGAAAAAAAGAAATAACTTATGTCAGAGCAGAACTAA
The DNA here is from genome assembly GCA_004363605.1 of Indri indri. Taxonomy (NCBI): domain Eukaryota; kingdom Metazoa; phylum Chordata; class Mammalia; order Primates; family Indriidae; genus Indri; species Indri indri. The sequence continues at coordinate 1,958 of RJWJ010040253.1, read as the reverse complement.
GTGAAATCAGAAACAAAAAAATTCAGAATGCTAATGAAACAAAAAGTTGACATGATAAATAAAATTGATAGACTTATCACTAGATTAATCAGAAATGGGAAAAAGGGACCAGAAATGGAAAAAAAGGAAAAAAATAAGCTCCATCAGAAAAGAAAAAGGACATATTACAACTGATACCACAGAAATACAAAATATCATCTGTGAATATTATAAATATCTTTAGGCACATAAACTCAAAAACATTCAGGATGTGAAAAAATTCCTGGAAACACACAACCTCCCAGACTCAGTCATAAAGAATTAGAACTCCTGAGCAGACCAATAAATTGCAGCAAAATTGAATCAGCAATAAAAATTCTTCCAATAAAAAAAAGCCCTAGATCAGATGGTTTCACAGCCAAATTTTATCAGACTGACAGAGAATTAGCACCTATACTGCATAAATTATTTCATAACATCGAGAAGGAAGAAATCCTTCCCAAATCATTCTATGAAGCCAATATCAAATTGATATCAAAGCCAGGAAAGACACAACAAAAAACAAAAAAAGTAAACTATAGAATAATATCACTTATACATATAGATGCAAAAATTCTCAATAAAATTCCAGCAAACCAAATTCAACAGTACATCCAAAAACTAACCCTCAGCCACCACGTTGGCTTCATCCAGGGGATGTAAGGATGGTTCAACATATATAATTACATAAATGTAATTCACAACATAAACGAAAGCAAAATGAATGATCATACGATCATCTCAATAGATACAGAAAAAGCATTCCACTAAATTAGGTACAATTTTAGGAGAAAAACTCTTTTTTAAATTTTTTTTATTGTTTCTTATTATAGGGGTACAGATGTTTAGGTTACGTATGTTGCCCTTGCCCCCCCTTCCCCCCAAGTCCCAGTTTCAAGTGTGTCCATCTCTCGGATGGTGCGCATTGCACCCTTTGTGTATGCATATATCCGTCCCCTCCTCCCCCTCGCCCTCCCCCTTCCCTCTCCCCGCCTGCCCGACATCCAATAGATGTTATTCTTATATATACACCTATGTGTTGTTCAGTTAATACCAATTTGATGGTGAGTACATGTGGTGCTTGTTTTTCCATTCTTAGGATACTTCACTTAGTAGAATGTGTTCCAGCTCTATCCAAGAGTATACAAGAGGTGCTATATCACCGTTGTTTCTTAAAGCTGAATAGTACGCCATGGTATACACATACCACATTTTATTAATCCACTCATGTATTGATGGACACTTGGGTTGTTTCCACATCTTTGCAATTGTGAATTGTGCTGCTATAAACATTCGGGTGCAGCTGTCTAAAAACAGAGCCATTGACCAGTGGAACAGAACTGAGAACCCAGATATAAAACCATATTCATATAGCCATCTAATCTTTGACAAAGCAGACAAAAACATACACTGGGGAAAAGAATTCTTATTCAATAAATGGTGCTGGGAAAACTGGATAGCCACATGTAGAAGACTGAACCAGGATCCACACCTTTCACCTCTCACAAAAATCAACTCACGCTGGGTAACAGATTTAAACCTAAGGAGTGAAACTATTAGAATTCTAGAGGAAGATGTTGGAAACACTCTTCTAGACATTGGCCTAGGCAAAGCATTTATGAAGAAGACCCCAAAGGCAATCACAGCAACAACCAAAATAAATAAATGGGACCTGATCAAATTAAAAAGCTTCTGCACAGCCAAAGAAACTGTCACAAGAGCAAACAGACAACCTACAGAATGGGAGAAAATTTTTGCGTGCTACAAATCCGATAAAGGGCTGATAACTAGAATTTACTTAGAACTCAGGAAAATCAACAAGAAAAAATCAAACAGCCCTATCAAAAAGTGGGCAAAGGACATGAACAGAAACTTTTCAAAAGAAGACAGAATAATGGCCAAAAAACATATGAAAAAATGCTCAACATCTCTAATCATCA
>RJWJ010040252.1:0-14092 GCA_004363605.1 Indri indri | reverse complement strand
CAATTTGTTGTCTACCCTTAATTTAAAAAGAAAAAGGCGGCTTGGCAATAGACAGACTACACTCCTAAACACAAAGAACCAACTAGAATTATGCAGTGGGTGTCCCCCACATATGGGGACATGTCTGAAAATGTGTCACCCCACCACTCCCTGCCGCCTGGTACCAGTGTCAGCTGCTGTCTCTTACTTCGCTTGTGCACTTGGTTCTTCTAGAATACAGTTAGCGTTAGAAAAGAAGGCAAACATCTCAATCAAAAGAGAGTCTTGTGAAAGCTACATGTTTCAACAACAAAAAAGGGGAAGGGGAGAACCTATTTCTCTGTGCCAATAAACCCCAATAGTGTCAAGAGCGAATGTTTTTGCCTGGAACTGACCATGTGCCAGGCACGCTCTAAGCACCTTCCATGGCTTCACTCATGTAATCCTCACAATACCCAAGAGGCACCGGTATTGTACCCATTTTCCAGATAAAGAAACTGAGCCCGGAGAGGTGAAATACCTGCTCCAGGTCATAGAACAGGAAGTGGCAGAACACTGTTCACTCGCACACGCTCTGTGAGCATTTAAGTTTGTGAACTTTGTATATCAGGTCTGAATTAATAGTTGTTATTATCTTTCTGTATTATCAGTAAGGAAAGGATATAAGGTCAGAAACGGAGCTCTGGCCTTCCTTAGACTTTGAGGAGGAAAGACACACATTTGTTTGGGGGTGCAGAAGGCGGCACCTCTGAGAGACGAAACCCCGGGCATCAACCCTACTGCAGGACAATCTGTTTTAAATGTCCCCTCTGTCATGCAGGGAGCTAAAGAATTTGGTGCTTAAGAGCAAGGCACCTGAAGCCAGGCTGCCTGAGTTCAAATCCTGGCTCCTTCACTTCCAAGCTGGGAGAACTCCACATGTCCTTGGCCTTGAAAAATAGGAGGAAGGAGCAAGTGATACTTGATTTTGAAAATCCTTCAAGACAAACATTGAGAAAATTCACTCACAGAGTTTAGCACAATGCCTGGTGAGAAGTAAACACCCAATGTGTGTTACCTGTTATTGAATTATTATTACTAACTAATACAAAAATGTCTACAATCTACTTCAGTCTATAGGAAAGAGAAGTTTTAGAAGAACAAGTTAAATGACACCCCACGAGAAAATACTCAGACACATCCAGAACTCGGGACATTTTACAAGACAACAGGCTGGAAAGCTTCAAAAGCCAATGTCATGGGACAAAAAGGAAATGAAACTGTTCTAGATCAAAAGGGAGTTAAAAAATTAATTTATTTAAAGTAAAATAAAAAGCAAAATACAAGAAAGAAAAAGGAAAAAATACACACACACACACACACACACACACACACACACACACACACAACCAAATAGAAGTAACAACCAAATGCCATGCATGAACCCCGATTGGGTCCTGGTTCCTAAAATCAGCTGTAAAAATTATTTCTGGGGCAACTGGAGGAACTGGAACCCAGGCTGGATATTGAATGGTGATATAAAGTTACTGTACATTTGCTTAGAGGTGACAAAGAGTTTGTAAAAGAGTGGTTCTCAAAGTGTAGTAGGAGGAACCCTGAGGGGGCCGCAAGATCCAAACTATTCTCCTAACAGACTTCAAAAAGCCTTTTCCCCTTTTCACTCTCATTCTCCTACAAGCATTCGGTGGAGTTTTCCAGAAGTGCCATGCCCCGTGATGATGTCATTGCTCTGACGGCTGATGGAACGTGTGGTTGTGTATTCCTGTGTTTTGTGCTGGTATTTCAGTTTACTACAGTTTTGAAATAAAAAGTTGTGGGTAAGGAGCACCTAACATCTCCACCTAACGCAGCCTCAAATGTCCCTAAACTTGAGGGACCTCCCCAGCTGCAGAATATTCCACCTGGACCCTGCCTACATGGCAGCAGCTCTACATAACCCCAAATTCTTTCAACAAATTCATTCTTCCCTTCCACGATGCATCAGGTAAGAGATACATCTCCACAGCTATTCTTTCGACTGTTCCCAGCAGCTGCTAAATCTGAAACTACCCGCGTGAGCAAAACACAGCACAGGCGGAGCAAATTCAGCTCATTGGCCTTGCAGTTCTCACGGCCTACACTGCCCCCTGGTGGCGAGAAGGCGCTCGGCTTCTTTCCCATTTGGTTCCCAAGTTTATTCTTTTCTTCTATTAATCAAAAGTACAGTGATCCCCCCTTATCCGCGGAGGATACATTTTTATGACCCCCAGCGGGTGCCTAAAACCCCAGTTAGTACCAAACCCTATATTTACTATTTGTTTCCTATACAAACCTATGATAAAGTTTAATTTGTAGATTAGGCACAGCAAGAGATTAACAACAACTAATAATAAAATAGAACAATTGTAACAATATGCCAGCATCGCTACTCTTGTGCTTTGGGGAAATTATTAAGCAAAATAAGTGTTACTTGAACATGCACTGTGACACTGGATAGTCGATCTGGTAACCAAGACGGCTACTAAATGACTAATGGCTGGGGAGCGTAGACAGCGTGGATGCCCTGGACAAAGGGATGATTCACTTTCTGGGCAGGCCAAGGCAGGACTCCAGAGAGTTCATCACGCTACTCAGAACGGCACGCAATTTCAAACTTATGAACTGTTTATTTCTGGAACTTTCTGTTTAAAATTTTCAGACCTAGTTGACTGAGGGTAACTGAGACGGGGGAAAGGGAACCCGCAGATAAGTGGGGAACTGCTGTACTTAAACAATCCACCATTTCTATTCCCTCTAACCCCAAACCCAAAATGTCGTTTTCCCTTATAGCTAAACACTCTGAACCTCCATCAGCTAAACCATCTTCCTTTATTTCGTGAACAAAAACAAAATTAAAATTATTTGTTCTGATTAGAAGACAGTGAACCAATATGTGCGATTTGGAGATACATCAAAAAAATAAGATGGAGTGGGATGGATAGAGGAGTGTATTATAAAAATTTTTTCAGATTTTCTCTACGCTTGAAATTTTTCATATTAAAATGTTGCGGGGTGGGGGATGACTTGTTGCACAATTTAAATATTTAATTCCAAGTAGAAGGAAGCACTGAAACTCACACGTGGGCCGCATAAGGATCACCTGTGGAGCTTTTAAAACATGCTGACTCCCGGTGTCCATCGTGGATAATTAAATCAGAATCTCTAAAGTGGGACCTTGGGAATCAGTATTTTGAGCAGCATCTCTCTAAATCACCATGTTGAACAGGCAAGTCTAATTTTCTGAATCTGCCGCCCCTGACGGGAGCTAAAATATTCAATTGTCAATCACTGCTTATTCAAAAAGAAAATTCATTCTACAATGAATTCTACAATGAAATTCACCTAAATTTGGCCCACCTTGAGACTAAAACGTACAAGCAGTTCAAAAATCTGTTTGGCAGTTTTTCACTAATGTTAAACACATAAACGTATGTCAACGCTATGACCCAGCAAGCCCACTCTTTGGATTTGCACAAGAATCTTCATAGCAGCATTATTCATAGTAACCCAAAACTGGAAACAGTCATCAAAAGGAGGATGGATACGTAAATTACGGTATATTCACACAATGAAATGCTCTACATGAGGGGTTGGCAAACTATGGCTGGTAGACCAAATTTGGGGTTTTTTAAATTTTTATTCCTTATTTTTTTTTAGAGACAGGGTCTCACTGTGTCACCCAGGCTAGAGTGCAGTGGCACGATCATAGCCTGCTGTAAGCCTGAATTCCTGGGCTCAAGCGATCTTCCTGCCTCAGCCTCCCAAGTAGCTAAGGACTACAAGCACAAGACACTATGCCCAATTAATTTTATTTTTTGTACAGCTTGGATCTCACTATGTTGCCCAGGCTGGCCTTGAACTCCCGGTCTCTCAAATGATCCTCCCGCCTTGGCCTCCCAGAGTGTTGGGATTATAGGCATGAGCCATTGCACCCAGCCTAATTGTACACTTTAAATGGGTAAATTGTATGGTATGTGGATTATATCAATATATCTATTAAAGGAAAAAAAATTGAAGATAAATCTACCACAGCTAAACCCTGCAACATTCATTCACTGAAAACATCACTCTCAAATCCAAGAAATGCTTGTTAGCACCACTTGTGTACAGTGTACGTAAATGTACAATGCCTGTTTTACCTGCTCCCAGAAAAAGGCTTCAGATAAAGACTCTGTAGCCACTGTAGCTAAACCGTGTCACCCACATTTCCACTGAATGCTCTGACTCAAACTGTCCCTATTTTGCAAAACCCTCTAACCTGGAGGCCTCAGCTGATGTTTTGTCCCCAAAGTCAGCCAAACTCTCTATCTTTAGCAACTCTGATCAGAGAAAAAGCCCCACCAGCTTTTTTCCTCCCTCTGTGGGCAATTCCCCTGACCCTCCCCCATATTGCGGGGGGGGGGGGGGGTCGGAATTCTGGCCGGAAACCAGCCCCAGCCGGTGTCAGCCGTGAAGAAGAGGCAGGAACCTTTGACCATTCCTAAGTGAGGAAACCGCAGGGCTGGGAAACCACAGGGCTGGGACTCGGCGCAAGATTTAAGGAGGCGCTCACTTGCAGGTGCTGACGCTGCATTGACATGGCCCTAAATGTTAGTGCCTCCTTAAATCTTGCACTCAAGCGGCCCCAAGCACCTCACCCTAGTCTTGACCTTGGGCAACAGGATGCTCCTTCCTCAAACGGTGGTTCTCAGAGGACAGGACTCTGTCTGGGTCTCTGTCTCAGACTTAGCCTCAGAATTCCAGCCCTCAATCAACTTTTATGGAGATGCCAGGCCAAAGGCGCTGCCCCAAAGCCTTAGGAATCTCCATAAATGCTGTTGACTTAAGGGGTTCTGCCAGAAACGCCCCTCCCAGAACCTCTTGTCCCAGTGCCCCACCTGAGTTTATGGTGCCCTCCTCCCAGAAACATGAGCTCAGGCGTCAGGAACCCCAGGGCCTGAGGTCTCTCCTCCCCCAGGAGTCAGGATCCCAGGCCCCTAGTCCTCTCTTCCATTAAGTTCAAGGAGTCCAGGCCACCACCCTCTTGGGGACCCAGCATCCAACTCACGAAGCGCCCGAAGCGGATGGAGTCTCCATCCTCAATGTGCAAGTCAGCCTGGGCCCCACTAAGGCGGGAGATGACAGACTGGCAGCCGGGGAGTAGGGACCGGAGCAGCCCTGAGCCAGTAATGTGGTCTGCGTGGCAGTGGGTGTTCACTGGGGGAGAGAGGAGGGACAGGTCCAGCAGGGTGTGGAGAGCACCCGGGATTCCCGTTCCCAGACCCCTTCTCCCTCCGACCCAGGAGTCCAGGCCCCGAGCTTCCCACTCCACTTACTCCGCAGCCCGCCTCCCTCAGACCCAAGACTTCGGTCCCCAGACTGACCAGCATACAGCAGCCGCAGCCCCAGCTCCTTGACCAGCTGGGCATCCCGGGGCGCTGTCTCCAGGACCGGGTCGATCAGAACGGCCTCTCGGGACTCCCTGTCACCCAGCAGGTAAGTGTAGGTGCAGCTTTTGGGCTCAAACATCTGGAAGGGGGTGGGGCACAGGTGAGAGCGCAGAACCAGATTCCGACGAACTGGGCACCCAGGAGTCCAGGCCTGGACTCAATCCTCTTCCCATGATCCAGAAGCTGAAATCCCAGGCCCTGCTCTCCCCTGGAGTCAGGAATCGGCAGCCCGACCACCTTCCTCCTTCAGAACCAGGAGTTCCAACTTTCTAACACCCCCAAATCAGGGTCCCCAGTACATTCTTTCGTAAAGGATCCGGGAGTCCGGCCCCAAGCCCAGGGTCCCTCAGACAACTCACGGTTAAAGGACCGAGGAGTCCAGCCCCACCCTCCCATCCCCGTTCCGCAAGAGCCAGGCGTGTGGCCCCCAGATCCCGCCCCATGAAAGGACTCAGGAGTTCCGTCCCTCTGTCGCTCTAGGGCCTAGTGATCCCCGGCCCGGTCCTGCCACCTCGCACCTGCCGCAGGAGGATGGGCGCTCCAGACCCGGTGCGCTGGCTCAGCTGCCGCCAGACCACCCTCAGCGCAGACCCCGTCATCGCGCCCTCCGCTGGGTGCGCGCTGAGCGGACACCGGGCCCCAGCGAAGTCCGGTGCTCCGGGCCTGACCCGGGGGAGGCGGGCAGGGGCGGGGCCTGCCTTAAAGGGGCCGCGGGCGCCCGGCGGGGCGCCGCGGAGCCCGGTAGGGGGAGTGGGGGCGGGTTGGGGAGATGGCTCGAGGCGGGAGACAGAGGAAGACAGCGTGCGACGCGGGGACGCTCTGATCCGGAGAAACGGAGAACCCGGAGACACTCAAAGAGCGAGGGAAAGACGCTCAGAGACACACAGAGTTACTCCTGTAGAAACAGAGACAGAGAGAGAAATAGAAACCCAACAAGAGACCCCGGTACACTCACTGCCATGGGGCCATTTCTGTGCGGGTGGTTGGATAGTCATTGTTCGAAAGAAAAAGAAGTTTGGTTCTAGGTCACTGGTGTCTGGAGGGACTGTTGAGTGGGTGCCTGGTTACCAGAACAACACTCGAACCCAGCATAAAGTTCATCCCAAAGTTGCCTAAGCATTTTATCAGGAATGTTTCTCTCTTCCCAGGAAGAAATTTTTTAAAAATAAAAATTTTACATTGTATCTTGCAAAATCAGGTTGAGGATCATCCGTATTACGTTGGGGGTCGTCTGTCTTACGTTGGGCTGTGAACCTCTAAAAACAGGTGTTATTCATTTACACCAAGGACCTAGAGCTAAGAAACTCTGTTGTCTAAAGTCATGGACTGTGGCCTTCTTTTCCTAGTTCTTCCCGGAGTCTGGAAAAGCCAGGTTGAGAGGGCAAAAGTACACACATACATAATTAAAACCATGGGCTGTCAGAAAGTTTGCTCTTTGGAACCCTATCCAGTAGTGAGATAGAACATCCCACTCTGTGGCTTTGTCCCCTGGAGGGACACCCTCAGGGTTTTTGCAGGCTCATCTGCGAAAATGTCCTAAGAGTTAGAAACCGAGGCTTCACCCTTCTCTGTTGTATGACCTTGGGCTGAAAACTTAAATTCTTCTGGGATTCAGTTTTCTTATCTGCAAAATGAGGTTGAAAATAGTTCTTCCCTCCTCTGTGAAAGTCCAATGAGTCACAGACTAGGCTCTCGATGGGAGTTGGCGATGATTATTTCATCACTATCCGTGACTTGTTTTCCACTTTCGCCACCTCCACCCAATTTATCACTAAGCCCTATTGAGTTAACCTCTGCCATGGCACCCTCTGCCCCAGTCAAGAGATAGCAAATTGTAAATGCAAATTGTCTGGACTCCAGGGCCAGGCTGAGGGGTTCAGATCCTGGCTCTGCTACTTCCTGGCTGGGGCCTGGCTATGTGGCCTTGGGCAGGTGACCTTCCTCTTTATGTCTCATTTTTCTATTCTGTATAAGGATAATAGTAGCACCTCCTCTTAAAAATTTGCTGTGGGGATTAAACAAATTAACGCATATAAGGACAGTTTCTGGTATATAGCAAATGCTCGATAAATGCTAGCAATTGATATTGGAATGAATATATGACAGTGGCCTCACTGGTCTTCTGGCTTTCCACTCTGCCTCCTGTTGCAGTTCATTTTCCATGCAGCAACCAGAGCGAGCCCTTTAAAATGACAATAAAAAAGAGACCGGGGAGTCACACAGCAAACAAATGCAATGTGTGGAGCTTGTTTAGATCCTGATTCAAACAAACTAAATGCAATAAAAAGATACTTATGGGATATGACGTTTGACATTTAACTTCAGAATCATTTGGGAGGAGTGGGTGGGGCTAAAGGAAACAACACTAGCCATGAGTGGATAATTGTTGACGCTGGTCAATTCTATTACCCATGCAAAGAACAATTTTATTATTCTACCTCTCTGTATATTTGAAATAAAATAAAACACTGTGCTTGGAAAAGGGGGGAAAGGATATTAATGGGAAAATTGGGGAAATTTGAACCCTGATGGGGTATGTGATAACATGAAGAAATGATTATAAATTTTTAATGGTGTGAAAATGGGATTGTGGCTATGGGTTTTTTTTTGTTTTGTTTTGTTTCTATTTTAAAGAGAGAGGGTCTTTATCTTTTAGAGACACAGTCTGGAGTGTTTCTGGATGGAAGTCTGGGATTTGCTTCAAAATAATCCAGGGGGCTCCAAAAGGGGTACTGGGGAGATAATGAAACAAGACCGGCCAGGCTGAACCTGGGTGATGGGTATATGGGAGTTAGTTATACTTCCCCTTCCCTCTCCTTTCTGTATGTTTGAAATTTTCCATTATTTAAAAATACGGTTAAAAAAAAAGTATATGAAACCTAAACTAGTTCATGCTACTCCTGCATTTAAAACCTTCCCCTGGTTTCTCATTCAGCTTAGGCCCCTTCCCAAGTTCTTTGACCTCAAGTTCTACATTCTTCTCTCCATTGTTCTATCTTCCCATTACAGAGGGCTTCTGGCTGTTAATTCTTTCAAATATTTATGCCACAGAGATTTATTGAACACCTACTATGTGCTAAGCCCTGTCCTGGATGCTGGGGACAGAGAGACGAACAAGATAGATAAGGTGTCCATCTTAACAGAGCATGCATTCTAGAAGACAGGTATATAGTGTTAAGTGCATACAAGGGGGAGGAGACAACAGAGGAATGGAGAAGTCTGCTGTGTTAATACTTGAACTGAGACCTGAGGGGGACGTCAGGTGAGAAAAGAGATGGAAAAAGGGCCTTGAGAAATAGAGGGAACAGCTTAGTGCAAAGGTCCTGAGGTAGAACTGACCATGGCATGTACAAGAACTGTAAGGAAGGCCAGAATCTGGGTCTGCTATGGTGTGACATAGCAGGAGAGACACCCACCCTGGCCACAGCATGCTCTTGCCCACGTTGAGGTCTGTACACTTGTTCCCAGAACAACCTTGACCTCCTTGGGCCTAGTTTAATGCACAATAAAAACAAAAAGTATATTGATAACATTTATTGAGCACTCTAGGGACTTTCTATTCTAAACACTTTACGTTGATTATCGTATTTAATCCCAACTCCATTTTATAGATGAAGAAACGGAGGCCCAGAAAAATTAAATGACTTGCCCAAGGTCACACAGCTAGAAAGTGTCAGAGCCAAGATTCCAAACCAGTTGCCGAGGCAATCTGGTTCCAGAGTCCACGGCTCCCAGGGATCGCCAGACCGTGTAGGTTATTGCACCGGAGACCCATCCGAGCGGAGGACTTTTATGGGCACTTCACGGGCATTCTGGCACTGGGTAGGAAAGTGCAGTCACTCCCCAGGAAGAATGCCAAGCTGCATGCTATCCCGGGCCTGGCACCAGGAGATGGCTCTGGACACCTCGGGACCGCCTGGGTTCCCGAGAGGGAGGTAGAGCTGGGGTGGCTGAGAATCTTGAATCACTCAATGGCGAAGTGTGCCGGGGCGCTATGCAAATAACGTGCCTTTTATTGGACACCAGCTTGCTCTGAGCTCAGAGCCCCGCCCTCGCCCTCTCTCGAAGAAATGGGCAGACTTTTTGCAAACGCCTCTAGGGGTGGAATGGGCAACGCGCTCTGGAAACTGTTTCCGGAGGTGGAACTCAGACTCCCAGGGGAATTCTCAAAAATAAGAGGGATATAAAAAAAAAGAAGGGTGCATATGCTGGGAGCTGTCTCACTGATCTCCGAACGCAGTTTGTCCATGTTAATCTTGCACGTGCTTGACACCAGTCAGCCACCATAGGCCCCAAAACCGACCGTGCACTTTGCTGTGGTCCTTCGGCTGGTAGCTTCGCGCTCGCTCATTAACTTGCCTGCCTGGCTCACCCAGCGCCTCCTTCGTTTCCATCTTCCCCTTCCGCAGCCCTGGCTCGCCGTGACTGAGCATGCGTACTGACGCCCCCTCCGGCCCGGCGTGGGAGGAAGGGATGGAAATAAGGCTGGGCCGAGCAGCTCGCGCGCTCTCCCTGCCCTCCCCTCCCCTCCTCTCCTCCGCCGCCGGGCGCGCGCCGGGCGGTGCAGCTCTGCCGGGTCCGAGGACAGCTCAGCGGCGGCGGTAGCGGTGGCCGTGGCTGCGACCGCGGCGGGAGGGGCCCGGAGCCCCGCCCCCGGGGAGGAGCCGTCCTGCAGGTGAGGGGCAGGGGTTCGGGTGCGGACTGGATTGGGAGCTGCATGCCAGGATCTCCTGGTGAGGGATCGTTTAAGGTCTGCACGCCTAGGTTGGGCAGGGACTATGCATTGGTGCCCGAATGCCATGACTCCCAGGGGTGCATTGAGTCGAGGACGCTTGGGGAAAAATCCATTAGGGGCTCTCTGGATCACAGCACACGCCACGTTCTTTCCATGTCTTCCTCCAGGTCCCCTCTCTGTCCTCCACAGCCCCAACTCCACGCCGGGATGAAATTTAGCGGCGAGAAGGACGCAGTTGACGCGGCGTCAGTGGACTGAGATTAAGCCAAAAACCCGGGTAAAGCTACCTCTTCGACGTGAAATCCCGCCCACTGTGCTCACGGGCCCCTCCCCTGGGACAGTGGCAAAAACGCGCCCACTCCGCTTGAAGGCGCCGCCCCTGGGTCTGAGTTGCGGAGCAACCGACTTTTGCCCTATTTGCATAGCTCCGCCCGCCCAGTCATAGGTACCGCGGCCGGGAGAATCTGGAGGGGAAAGCCACGCCCACTCTGGAGATAGGCCCCGCCCTCTGTACGCTCAGGACGGCCGCTGGGTTTGAGTTGTAGCGGCCCCGCCTACTCTACTCAAAGGCTCCAACCTTGGTTTTACATTTGCATAGCCCTGCCCAGCGTGTTCTTAGGCTCCGCCTTCCTGTTCCGACTGCTCTCGCCTTAGGATCCCAGAGGTACATGGATCCCGCTCCTAAACAGACTGACCCCTGATTTCAGGCCCTGCATCCCTATCCCCACCAGCTTGGTAATAACCGGCGTCATCCCCCGCCCCATTCCCTGTCCCTAGGTTTCTGTGCCAGCAAGATGCTGGAGAGGGGCGCAGAGTCCGCAGCCAAGACCACCGATCCTAGTTCCACCGGCAAGGAACCGGTGACCAAAGGAGGAGGTGAGCGGGCCCCCGCCTGTGAGCAGGGAACATTCTCCAGGAATAGGGGCTAAGAGAATCACACTTTGGGGGAATCTCAGGGTGACAGTTTGAGGCCCTGGGTGATGGCCATTTCGGATACCCAAAATGCGACGTTCTGGGGAATATTCTCATTTGGCTTTGGGGGACCCTCAGGGATCATTTGCTGGGGCTCAAGAAATTACAGAAGAGACAGGGGGATAACGTGGTATTTCAAGGTGATCACTGGGAATATACTAGAAACGGATACCTTAGCTTCGAGGAAGCCTTAGTAGCTTTGGGGATCCAGGAAGGTAACCCTTCGGAGCCCCTCAGGATGATACATGGGGGGAGGTGGAGCACAAACATGCCATTTGGGGAATCTCAGTATGACACCTGAGGCGCCCAGATACACTTTGAGGGGCTCTTCCAATATCAAGGTGGTGGCAGAGCCTGGCCTAGGCCCAGGGCCTTGGCTGCTTCCTGGAGCCCACCAGCCCTCCTGTCCCCCAGGTCCCCACCAGGGCCCACCGCAGAAGCCCAGCCAGTCGGCTCCAGGGCCCATCGCGTCAGGGGGCGCGCCTTCCCGGCCCCGCCGGCGGCCCCCGCCCCAGCGCCCGCACCGCTGCCCCGACTGTGACAAGGCCTTCTCGTACCCGTCCAAGCTGGCCACGCACCGGCTGGCACACGGCGGCGCCCGACCCCACCCGTGCCCCGACTGCCCCAAGGCCTTCTCCTACCCCTCCAAGCTGGCAGCCCACCGCCTCACGCACAGCGGCGCCCGCCCGCACCCGTGCCCGCACTGCCCGAAGGCCTTTGGCCACCGCTCCAAGCTGGCGGCTCACCTCTGGACCCACGCGCCCACCCGCCCCTACCCGTGCCCCGACTGCCCCAAGTCCTTCTGCTACCCTTCCAAGCTGGCGGCCCACCGCCACACGCACCACGCCACGGACGCCCGCCCCTACCCTTGCCCGCACTGTCCCAAGGCTTTCTCATTTCCCTCCAAGCTGGCCGCCCATCGCTTATGTCACGACCCCCCCACAGCGCCGGGCAGCCAGGCCACGGCCCGGCACCAGTGCTCCAGCTGCGGCCAGGCCTTTGGCCAGAAACGCCTCCTGCTCCTGCATCAACGCAGCCACCACCGGGCGGAGGGCCAGGGGGAGAGAGAGTGAGCTGTCCCATTGGCTCACTAGCCCCCTCTGTCGCCAGCCTTGGTCAACAAAGAGGTGGGATTTCTAAGCCCGGCTACATGAGCTTGCCTGTTCCAGACATCTAGCAAGGAGAAACTGGCCATTTATACTGGGCTCAAATTTAGAGGATCGAGGAACTCTTTGCTCACCTGCTTTGGGGAGGGGAAGGTGTCAACCACAGAGTTTTAGCACTGGGTCCCAAATGATGAATCTGGAGCTGTGGCTTGACAGCGCTAGCTCTAGTTTTCCCCACCCACTTATATGACAAAGGTCTGCTACCGTCCTGGGTTGGTGAGGATTGTGGGCAAACAGGCCCTCTCCTTATTGTTGTTGAAAGTTTAAATTGGTGTCTCCACTTTGGCCATATGACTTTATCTAAAAAGTTTAAATATACACATGCTTGTTTCAACCATTCCACTTGTAGGAATTTATTCTATAGACTCACACGTGAAAAGGTGTAAAGGTAAGGATGTTCGCTGCATGATGGTTGTGGCCAAAGATTGGAAACAACTGAAGTGTCCATTAATAGGGGACTAATTCATGAATTATAATATAGCCAGGGAATGGAATATGTAGCTGTAGGAAAAAAGCACTCTGTATGTACTCATGTGGAAAGATTCCCAAGATACACTAGGTGATAAAAGCAAGAACAAAGGTGTACCACTGGCAGTATAAAAACATTTAAAAGCCCGAGCTTCAGAGCCATGCCTGACCCACTTCTTACGAGTGCCAGGGCATTGGCCAAGCTTTGTCACTTCTCCGGACTCAGATGTCTTAGCTATAAAATAGGGGTGTTGTAAGGCATTTGTAAGGGGGCAAAAGCATCATCTCGGGTAGCTAGTTCCCCTTTGGGGGCCTGTTTCTCCCACTATAAACTGAGGATGAATGAGTGAACGTTGGACTGCTCTTTGTTCCACAGATAGGTATTAAGCACCTACTGTGTGCTGGACCCTGCATGAAATGTTAGTGGCACACCAATGAAGAGGGACCTGGTTTAGGGAAGACAGTGCACACTTAAAAAAAAAAAAAAAAAAGGCAGCAGCAGCCAAGTGCCAAGTCCACTTAGAAGAACAAGCAGGGGAGGCTCGGCTGTCTCCCCTACAGACACAAGAATTAATACAAAGCTACAGTAGTGAAGTTTGTGGTGTTGGCTTGGGAACAGGCCAGTGGAAGAGAACTGAGAGCTCAGAAACAGACCTGTACTTATGACATATGGCAAACTCTACCTGTTTGTAGATCAGGGGGTGTCAAACTTTTTCTGTAAATGGCCAAATAGTACAGACAGTCCCCAACTTGCAATGGTTTGACTTACAATTTTTAAACTTGATGATGGGTTTATCAGGACGTAACCCCATTGTAAGTCGAGGGACATGAGTACATATTTTTAGGTTTTGCAGGCTGTACAGTGTCTGCCGCAATTACTCAGCTCTGCCACTGTAGCAGAAAAGCAGCCACACATGATACATAAATGAGTGTGGCTATGTGCCAATAAAACTTTATTTACAAAAACTGTACGTGGGCTGGATTTTGCCTATGGGCTAATAGTTTGTAGACCCTTGATGTGGATGAGTGGGGAACAGACAGACTAATCAATAAATGGGGCTGAGAGATTTGGAAAAGAAAATAAATTGAATCCCATGGTGGACAGAATAATAGTCCCCCATAGATGTTCACATTCTAATCCCCAGAACCTGTGTGTTAGTTTACAGGTGGCAAAAGGGACTTTGCAGATGTGACTAAAGATCTTGTCTTGAGGTGGGGAGATTATCCTGATTACTCAGGTAGGCCCAATGTAATCACAGGGTCCTTACAGGGGAAAGAGGGAAGCAGAGGAGTCAGAGAAGGAGATATCATGGTGAAAGCAGAGA
>RJWJ010040251.1:0-14058 GCA_004363605.1 Indri indri | reverse complement strand
GTGTGTGTGTGTGTGTGTGTGTGTGTGTGTGTGTGAGATCTGGCCAGGCGGTGTTTTGGGGAAACCCCAATGGCAAGGTCTTCGGGTGGTTTTCCTTGGTCTGGTTAGATTCCCCAAGGCAGCTCTGCTGGTTTCTACCTGGAGGGTGCGGGTCTAGCCAGTAGCATCCCGGGCAAGGGAGCTGAGGACTTGGCATCCCATGAGTAAACACTCACTTGACACCCATATGCAGGGCGGTTCCCAGCCGGAGACCCTCCCGTGGACAGATCTCCAGTCTTCTCTTGGGGTGGCAAGGGAGTCATTTCTTTTTTTCTTTTTTTTTTTTTTTTGAGACAGGGTCTTGCTCTGCTGCCCAGGCTGGAGTGTAGTGGCCTGATCACAGCTCAGTGCAGCCTCCAACTCCTGGGTTCAGGAGATTGTCCTGCCTCAGCCTCCCAAGTAGCTGGGGCTACAGGTGCACACTACCATGCCTGGACATTTCTTTTTAAAATTTTTTGTAGGGATGGGGTCTTGCTATGTTGCCCGGGCTGGTCTCAAACTCCTAGCCTCAAGTGATGCTCCTGCCTCAGCTTCTCAGGTCACTAGGATTTCAGGTGTGAGCCACCGCGCCCAACCAGGAGTCATTTCTGAAATAGATTTTCGGTCGATACCGATCTAGCACCTGTCCCCCACTGCAGCCTGCCTCTGCTTTCTCCCACCTCCTGGGGCTTCCCCCTTTCCTCCGGCTGCTCCCCAGCTTCCAAAAGTGGGTTGGTTTTGTCTGTACTCCCACTTTTCCTATCCTTGTAAGTTCATGCTTTTACAAAATTCTCTTTACTGGCCATTTTGGGGGGTGCAGGGAAACACAGAGACCAGTCAGTGTCTATGCAGTCAATCCGGCTTCCTTACCACGAAATCACTAGCTTTTCCCACCCGCCGTGAGCCCCGTTCTCGTGGAGGCTGCACAGCCTTCTGCTGTGAGGACGAGCCGCTGCGTAGCTCATCCCTGCCCTGCCACAGGGCGTTTGGATTCTTTCCAACCCTCTGCCCTTTGGAAGCTACAGTGACTAACATTGTCATCTTCCCCATGTGACTTTAATGTGCCAAAGTCCATCTCCCCTTTCGCAGAAGAATTCGAGGCCATGGAGAGATTCATGACTCTCTGCTCCACTCACACCTTTTAAAATTTTTAATTTAATTTAATTTTTTTTGACAGATGATTTTTTTTTTTTGCTTTGTCACCAAGGCTGGAGTGCAGTGGCACAATCGTGGCTCACCGCAGCCTCAAACTCCTGGGCTCAAGTGATCCTCCTGTCTCAGCCTCCCAAATAGCTGGGACTACAGGCATGCGCCACCATGCCCGGCTAATTTTTTCTGTATATTTTTAGTTGTCCAGCTAATTTCTTTCTGTTTTTTTAAGTAGAGACGGGGTCTCGCTCTTGCTCAGGCTGGTCTCGAACTCCTGACCTTGAACGATTCTCCTGCCTCGGCCTCCCACAGTGCTGGCCTTACAGGCGTGAGCCACCGCGCCCGGCCCAGGGATGGCATTTTATTGAAAAAACAATGATGCGGAATTTTTAGAGGGTTAAAAAAATATTTTTAAACAGTTTATTCTGGGAAGATTTCAAACCTGCAGAAGTAGAGAGAGTAGTACAATGAGCCCGCGGGCACATCTCCAGCTTCTGTGACCGCACACGCTCATTTCCTCGTCCCCACCCCCTTTCTCCTCCCGCAAAGCCCAGCCGCACAGCCTCTCATCCGTTGGGATTCCAGGGTGCATTTCTGGAAGGCAAAGGACTGCATTTTTAATCTCTCCATAACCTGGTCCTCAGGAGCTTCGCTCATTCATTCATTCTGTGTGGTAGTAAAATGCGCGTCACATAAAATTTACCATTGGTGACATAAAGTAAATTCACAGTGTCGTGCAAACATTACCACTATCCAGTTCTGGAATTTTTGTTTGTTTGTTTTAGAGACAGAGTGTCAGTATGTCATCCAGGCTGGACTGCAGTGGCACGACGATAGCTCACTGCAGCCTCCAACTCCTGGGCTTAAGCGATCCTCCTGCCTCAGCCTCCCAAGTAGCTGGGACTACAGGCGTGTGCCACCATGCCCTGCTAATTTTTGTATTTTTTGTAGAGACGGGGTCTCGCTCTTGCCAGGCTGGTATCGAACTCCTGATCTCAAGTGATCTTCCTGCCTGGAGCTCCCAGAGTGCTGGGATTACAGGTGTGAGCCACCGCGCCGGCCTGCAGAACTCTTCACCTTGTAAAACTGAATCTTTGTTATATCCTTCGTGGGTTGCCTTTGTGCTGTAATTTACAAATGGTAAATGCACCCATTCTTAGTGTCCAGTTGGGTTTTTTCCCCCAGAGGTCCGCACCCTGGAGACTGCCACAGTCAAGATATAAAGCATTCCCATCTCCCCAAAAGTCCCCTGGTGCCATCAGTATCCCTCCTTCCTGTCCCTGGGGCCCTAGGTCTCTGTTGATCTGACATCTCACACCAGATCAGGTTTGCCTGTATACAGTAGGTGCTCACTGTGTGGGGCTGAGTGAAGGAATCTGTGCCTCTATACTGGCCACCTTGGAGGGGAAGGATGCAATCATCTGGCCTCTGTTTACTGAGCACCTATTAGGTGCCAGGCTCCATTCAGATCTGAAGGGCATCACTCCCCTGGGCGCTCGCAACCCATCTGGCAGCCAGTGGGGGCAGTACAGGGCACAGCGGGGCCCAGACAAGGGCACCTTTCTTTTTCTTTTTTCTTTTTTCAAGATATAAGGTCTCCCTATGTTGCCCAGGCTGGACTCAAACTCCTGGCCTCAAGTGATCCTCCCCCCTCAGCCTCTCAAGTAGCTGGGACTACGAGCTTGAGCCGCCGTGTCCATGGTTTCACCTTTCTGGAACTTCTTTTATCTGGCTGCTGTCCTGCAGTGCGGCGTCTCTGAGATTCTCGTGGAGAGGTTTGATCTGATTACTCTCTGGGACTCGCATGTTGGAGTTGTTCATTTCGCAGGGGCTGGCGAGCTGCCCCGAGAGCAAAGGCAGGCCTGGTGGGCCCGAACCTGCTCAGGCCTTGGGGCTTTGCCTCTGTGTCCCCACCTCCGTCCCTATGCCTGGCCCCCCTGCAGAGTGGCTTTGCCCCAAGACCCTGCTCATGTGTGGGTGCCCCTGCCCTTGCCAAGGATTGGGCTGGCAGCGGGGGCGGCTGCTCGCTCCTTCGGGCTGCAGAATTCAGGTCTGACCCGGGAGCCCAGAAGCGTCTCTTCCCTCGTGGGGTTATTTGTGGCAGGCGCTCTGTGTTCCGGGAGGGCGGGGCCTTGGCTGTTTCCTCCGCTGCTGTCTCTCTGGGGCTGGAACCTAACAGGTGCAAGTCTCTGTCCGCCTGGACCGGGAGAGACAGGCCAAGGCCAAGGCTGTAAATGAACACACTGCACTTGGCGTTTGAAGGGCATGAGTGCCATGGAGAAAAAAATAAAACAGGAACGGGGGACAGGAGCATAGAAGGTAGGGCAGTAACAGACGGGGTTCCAGGAATGGCCACCCGGGGTGGCAAGTGTTCCAGCCAGCGGGCACAGGGCCTGTGCAAAGGCCCTGAGGCAGGATTGCGCCAGTTGTGTTCAAGGAACAGCGAAGAGGCGGGCGCGGCCGGAGTGGGTGAATGAGGAGGGATGGAGGGGGAGGAGGTTCTGTCTCCATCACCGCGGGTGCTCGCCCTGTGTGGGCCTGGCTCTGAGCAGATGCTCACCATTTTAGGAAAGAATGAAAGAATTCGTGCATTTGCAGCTGACTGCCAGGGAGGGCAGGCGCGCTGGGTTCCGGTCCAGGGGTGCGAATACAGCAGTCTAGTCTCTGTTCACTGAGCACCCGCCAGGCACCAGGGTCGTCGGCTGACGCAGAGATGCAGCTTCCTTGGGTGCTCACAGTCTGGGGGGAACGGACTCGTGACTGGGCGGTTCTCTGCACAGGGGCCGGCTCCCAGGGCGGACATTCCCTGAGGCAGCCAGCACCCAGCTGACCAAGTCTGGACCCATCTGGGGGGATCTGTGTTGCGATGGGGCAGCAGTAGGCGTGACACAGGGGCCAACCCCTTGCAGGTGCCTGGAGGGCTTCCTGGAGGCGGTGGCAAGGACGCTGGGAGGCCCAGTGAGTGGGCGGGTCTGTGGGGGCTGGCCAGTGGTGTGTGTAGGGGGTGGTGCTGGCATCGAATTGCAAGGACCTCAGCACTCTGGTCCCATCCCAAGAGTAGCTGGAGGGCCCTTGCAGTGGCTTCCAGGACAAATGTTTGACCCAAGCAAGAAATCTCATACATCTCACCAGAATCCTGAACCCTTGTTTTTGGAAACTGCAGAGGTTCTCTCAGACCCCACCAGCCTCCTGTCTGCAGGGCTCCCATCGTGACCCCTCCCGCCCACCTCGGTCCTCGTCTCCTCCATCTGCCGCACCCCAATTCTGCCACAGCAGCCTCCACGCAGACCCTCGAATGCGCCTCGTTCCCAGGCCCATTCCCACCTCAGGGCCTTTGCACGTGCCGTGCCCTGGCTCTCCCACAGCCGCTCCTTCTCACCTCGCCAGGTGCCACCTGCCTCTCTTTCGAGGCCTCTCCTGCCCCTGCCCTGGTCCACGTTGCTATGACCACACTGCCCCTCGCAGCCTGGTCGCCATGCAGCACTGTCCAGCGCTCATTCCCGTACGCGGAGGGGCCGCTCTCCCCAGAGCACTGTGGGCCCCCGAGCATGCAGCTTGGTGGTCTTTGTCCGCTGCTGTGTCCCAGAGCTGAGAAGAGTGCCTGGCACACAACAGGCCCCGGGACGCCTTGGCAGCCTGCCGGGTGAAGGAGGGAATGGAGGAGACGTGGGATAAATGGCGGAATGAATGCATGAAGGAAGGAAGGAATGACGGAGGGAATGAACAGATGATGGAGGGAATGAATGAATGAAGGAGGGGACGAATGAAGGGGTGAGGGGACGAGTGAAGGAAGGAGGGAATGAACGATGCATGGCGGAATGAACGGATGCGTGTACGTCGGTGCCGAGGTCACCGCACACGGAGCCCTGGGCGTGCAGAAGCCTCCGCAGGCAGGGGAGCGCGCAGGGTGGGCCTGGCGGTGACTCTGACGCTAAGCCGGTGGGCGGGGGGTGGCCAGACCGGGCTGAGGAAGGGGCGGGCGGAGCAGAGACCCCGCCCCCTGTCAGCCAGGACAGACCCAGCCTGT
Organism: Indri indri; assembly: GCA_004363605.1. Classification (NCBI taxonomy): domain Eukaryota; kingdom Metazoa; phylum Chordata; class Mammalia; order Primates; family Indriidae; genus Indri; species Indri indri. The sequence continues at coordinate 8,864 of RJWJ010040251.1, read as the reverse complement.
GCCAGTCGCTTAACCCCGCAGGAGGCCACCTCTCAAAGCCAGAGGTCAGGGTGGCGGGCCCCAGGCCAGCCGGGGCGGGGAGGACAGAGTGACCATTTCACGCCGCCGTGGCCAGGCTGCTTTGAGGAGAACACCTGCTTCCAGGCTGTTGGTAACTGGCCCCGAGAGACCCGCCACCGAAAGTGTTAGCTGCGAATCTCACCAGAGCTCTCCAGGTGGGGAGACTGAGGCTCAGGGACGCCAGTCCTCCGAGGGCAGGCTAAAGAGGGTGCCGGTGACTCTGTCCTCTGTCCCCCGCAGCGGCCTGTCTGTGCTGATCCGCGTGCGCCTGGAGCTGCGACAGCATCAGCGTGCTGGCCGCACCGTCCCGGGCATCTTCCAGGCGGTGGCCCGGCTGCAGCCGGAGCGCCCGGCCCTGGTGGACGCTGGCAGTGGCGCGTGCTGGACCTTCGCGCAGCTGGACGCCTACTCCAACGCCGTGGCCAACCTCTTCCTCCAGCTCGGCTTTGCCCCGGGCGACGTGGTGGCTGTCTTCCTGGAGGGCCGTCCCGAGTTCGTGGGGCTGTGGCTGGGCCTGGCCAAGGCGGGCGTGGAGGCCGCGCTGCTCAACGTTAACCTGCGGCGCGAACCTCTGGCCTTCTGCCTGGGCGCCTCGGGCGCCAAGGCCCTGGTCTTTGGTGGCGAAATGGCAGCCGGTGAGGCCAGGCGCGGGCGTCAGGCGGGCGGGGGGAGATGCTGGCCCCAGGCCTGAGAAGGGGAAGGGGCCTGCCTCGATGTGGCCACGAGGCACGTGGTCTGGGGCAGCCCCAGGGCAGGGAGACGGTGCATCCCAGGCCTTGGGAGGGGCCTGTCCAGCCGTGACCTTGACGCTCGTATCGGACCTCAGCGGTGGCAGAGGTGAGCAGTCAGCTGAGAAGGAGCCTCCTTAAGTTCTGCTCCGGAGACTTGGGGCCCGAGGGCGCCTTGCCGGACACGCACCTCCTGGACCCGCTGCTGAAGGAGGCCTCCACCGCCCCCCTGGCACAGCCGCCCAGCAAGGGCATGGACGGTGAGTCCTGGCGGGACCCGTCCACGCCCACCCTGCCGCCTGGCTCCCTACCCACCCAGCCCCTGTCCCCAACGCCCACATCTCCTGCAGATCGGCTCTTCTACATCTACACGTCGGGGACCACGGGGCTGCCCAAGGCTGCCATCGTCGTGCACAGCAGGTGAGGGGCCCATGGGTGTGGCCCTGAGACCCCAAGAGTGACCCAGGGTGTCTCAGCAGCCTGACCCACCCCCAGCTCCTGTGGGGTCTCGTGGACATCTCGGACTCCAGCCGGGTGAAAGTCACAGCCCGTCTCAGGATACTGTTCCGCTGTGCCCAGTGCTCTGGGGCCCCCCTGTTCCCCCTTCCCCACATCCAGGCCGTCAGCAGGACCCGTCGCCTCATTGTCCTCTTTGCTCCATGCCCCAGCCCTGACCTGCCCCAGCCCCTCCTCGGCCGCCTGCTCCTGCTCCTGTCCCCAATGGCCCAGTTCCCCTCAGCAGCCACAGGAGTAGTTAAAATCCTGAATCAGGCCAGGTGCAGTGGCTCACACCTGTAATCCTAGCACTTTTGGAGGCCAAGGTGGGAGGCTTGCTTGAGGCCAGGAGTTCGAGACCAGCCTGAGCAACATAACAAGACTTTGTCTCTACAAAATAAAATATATGTACTAGCCAGGCATGGTGGTGTGTGCCTGTAGTCCCAGCTACTTGGGAGGGTGAAGTGGGAACATCACTTGAGCCCAGGAATTTGAGGTTACAGTCAGCTGTGATCATGCCACTGCACTCCAGCCTGGCGTTCCCAAATCAGACCTCCCTGCACCTGCCCTGGTCTCCAGAATAAAACCCATTCTCAGACCGTCCAGGCCCTGCCACTTCCCTGATGTCATCTGCTCCCCTTCAGCCCTTGCTCACTCCTGCTCAGCCCCTCAGACTGCCTGAAACCCACACGCTCCTTCCAGCCTCAGGGCCTTTGCATGTGCTGTGCCCTCCGCCTGGGCACCCTTCCAGAGCATGCCCCATAGCTCCCTCTCGCTAGGACCATGCTTTGCCTCCCAGACAGGATCCCCAACCTCCCTGGCTGTGTCACCGCCAGTCCCTCTTTGCCAGTTCACCCTGTGACACCCCTCTTGGCACCTAGCACCAGCAACAATTATTTTCTTTATTTGCGGCATGTTCCCTCTGTGGCCAGCCTGGGAGCCCCCTGCGAGCTAGGATGGCCCTGCCTGGTATGCACCCAGCACGCTTACCCACCCCCGTACCCTGGGGGGTTTAGGTCCCAGCCCCTGCCCTCCCGGCCCCGCAGGTACTACCGCATTGCCGCCTTCGGCCACCACGCCTACCGCATGCAGGCCACCGACGTGCTGTACGACTGCCTGCCTCTGTACCACTCGGCAGGTACGGCGGGGCAGCCCGGTGGTGGGGGACTGCGGGGTGGCGCCGGGGGACCCCTCACTGAGCCCGCCGTCTGCAGGGAATATCATGGGTGTGGGACAGTGTCTCCTCTACGGACAGACCGTCGTCCTCCGCAAGAAATTCTCGGCCAGCCGCTTCTGGGACGACTGCGTCAAGTACAACTGCACGGTCAGGCCCCGCCCCCTCCGGGCAAGGCCCCTCCCCTCCCCGTCAGGCCCCGCCCAGCCGCTGTCTGTGGGTCCGCCATCATGGCGGGGCCAGCTCCCCTCTGTCCCTGGGATATCCAGAGTGGCTGCCTAGGATGGGGACAGAGAGGGCGGCCAGTGTTTCTTGAGCACTGGCTCTGTCCAGTCCTGGGCTAAACCCTCCAGGTGTAAACTCATTGCAGTCCTCATAACTGCTTGGGAGTGGGCAAAGGCATCACCCATTTTGCAGGTAGGGAAACTGAGGCTTGTGATGCTGCTGGGATTGGGCCTAGGGTGCCCGAGCTCTTCAAGCTCCTTAAGGCGCTGCCTTCCCTGTGCCCCGTGCCCTAATGGGTCTTCCCTGCTGGTGACTGCAGGGAAATGAGACCAGGGGCGGGGTCCCCTCCTGGGGTGTAGAGGGCTACAGGCTGGGGCTTCTGGGTGGGGTAAGCATGGGGGGCATCTGCTGTGCCGGGGAGAAGGGCAGGTCGGGGTTACGAGAAGACAGCAATTGTCCGTCCCCTCCGCGGTGAGAGGAAACCCGGCTGAGGGTTTCAGACTCAGGCAGCGTGGGTTGGGGCGCCTCGCCCGAGGTGGCGCTGGCCTGGGGAGCAGGGCCAGCTGGGCAAGGAGGGGAGAGCGCAGGGCGTGTGCAGGGCTGTGGCAAGTGAGCAGGCGCTGACTCACCTCGGACAGGTGGGCCCAGAGAGGTTCAGCCACTTGCCCACGGCCCACAGCGGGGCCCAGGGCGCTCTGGGCTGAAGATCCTGGGGACTCTGCAGGGTCAGCGACAACTGTGCTTTGCTCCACTTTCGAGGGTTTTACCTTCTGCCTGGGGGGGGGGTCTTGGGGAAAACTGCAAAATAGTCTTTTTTTTTTTTTTTAAAACGTTAATTATTGAGAGTTGGAAATACACATAACGGTGGGCAGAAAAGTATGGGGCGTTCTGGCGCAGCCCTGAGCCGCTCCCGGGGCCCACCCCACGCCTGTCCTGCCCCTCCGCCCGCGGCCACCTCGCTCCCTCTGCACGGCTGCGAAGCGGCCCGACGGCAGACGGCCGTGTGGTGCGCTTCCTGCGTGGATGCGTCAGGACAGCCTCTGAAAGGTGAGGACTTGTTTTTTTAAATCGAAGTGAAAATCACATAAATTAGCTACGTTAAAGTGAGCAATTCAGTGGTGTTCACAGTGTTGTACAATCACCACTCTATGTAATTCCAGAACATTCTCATTTCCCCCCCAAAAGGAGAACCCATCCCCATTAGCAGTCAGTCTTCACCACCCCCCCACCCCAGCCCCCGGCAGCCACCACTCTGCTTCCCGCCTCTCCTGATCTGACATTTCACACCAATGGAATCACACGCTGTGTGGCCATTCATGTCTGGTAAGGAGTGTGTTTAAATGACACTGATTTCTCTGTGCCATCAGGAACCTGGCAACAGCCCAGTCCCGTGTCTCACCATGTGAAAAATGTGGTTGTCCTATAATTTCAAAAAGAATCAACAGACAACCAGCATTATGACCTGTTGATGTGTCTTGTATGAATCCTTCTACCGGCCCCGTGCAGCTCAGGCCGATAATCCCAGCACTCTGGGAGGCCGAGGCGGGAGGATCGCTTCGGGCAAGGAGTTCAAGACCAGCCTGAGCAAGAGTGAGACCCCATCTCTACTAAAAATAGAAAAAGTAGCCGGGTGTGGTGGTGGCACCTGTAGTCCCAGCTACACGGGAGGCTGAGGCAGGAGGATCGCTTGAGCCCAGGAATTGGAGGCTGCAGTGAGCCATGTTTGTGCCACTGCACTCAGTTGTGCCACTGGGCGACCGAGTGAGATCCTTCCCCCCCCCCCCAAAAAAAATTGTCCGGACATTGTGAAGTATTCATGGGGAACAGAATCGCCCCTGGTCAAGAACTACTGGTCTAGATATTTGATCAGCTTCAAGTTCAATTTTTTTTTTTGGCAAAGATTCCTTGTGGGTGGTGCCATGTCCTCCCAGAACTTGGAGGCCCATGGCATCTGATGATCTCTCTCTCTGTCCTTGACACGCCACATTGCATTGGGCGTTGTTCACTGTCTCTAGGCCCTTGGAAGCTCATTCTGTCAGTTTCCTAGAAGTGGAATTTCTGTTTCACATAAGGTAGGCGGTAAACACAGAGGACTCTTTAAGAACAGGACAGAATCTCCAAAGGCCACGTTCAACAAGGAGGCTGAGAAAACAAGAGCGTGTGTCTACTTGGGTTTCGAGATTCCATCTCACGGTTGCAGGCTGGAGGAAACTGCTCGGCTGCTGTTTTGTTTGCAGTGGTGGCTGCATTGCAGCCATCCTCATGGGGGGCAGCAGGCGTGACCCGGAGCCTTGCTTTCTCAGGCTCTGAGAGGCAGGTAGGCAAGCAGTGCAACACACCTTCACCCATGGGCACCAAGTGTGCGGCGCCTTTGTCTCCCCATACCCACTTCAGGCATTTACATTCTGTGCAAGGTCGCCCTGACGTGGGAATCATAGCGGGTGGGGGAGCGCAGCCCTGTGGTGTGCTCCCAGCCCTTGTCAGGGCGCAGCCTCCCAGACTGGAGGTCGCAGGACAGGGCACCTGGCGTCTGCCTTGCTGAGCAGGTCTGAGTTGTGTTCGCCCAGCTCTGGGTCTGTCCCAGGGCCCTGACTAGAGGTAAGGATCCGTTGCTTGCTCTCAGTACCTGATGTGGCCTCAGCTGCCTTGACCTCAGTTGAATTGTCCCTCTGCGGCCTGATTCCTAAGGAAGAAAGGGAGCTGCTCATAGCACACTGGGACCGTCTGGTCACCATCTGGAGGACAGCTCTGTATTCAGGGAGGGCTTTTTCAGTTGAAAGGACCCAAAATCCTAACCCCAAGCCTAAGCTAAACTATGGCTTCCTCAAGGAAAGGGATTTATTAGCTAATGGAACTGAGGAGGCCATGCAGTGACACTTTCAGGCACAGTTTGATCCAGGAGGGCCTCCATTGCTCTCCATTTCTTGTTTTCAGCCTCCCTCTTGGGTTCCTTTTTTAAGTGGGCAGCTCCCCTCCCTGTCCCTCCTCCAGGAGGGTCCCCAGTAGCTCTGGCAGAGAAAAAGGGCTTCTTTTTTCTCCACAGTCCATCAAAAGTCCCAGGGCTGATTCTCATTGGCCCAGCTCTGGTCACATGCCCATTCTTTTTTTTTTTTTTTTTTTTTTGAGACAGAGTCTCACTCTCTTGCCTGGGGCGAGTGCCGTGGCATCAGCCTAGCTCACAGCAACCTCAAACTCCTGGGCTCAAGTGATCCTTCTGCCTCAGCTTCCCGAGTAGCTGGGACTACAGGCATGCGCCACCATGCCCGGCTAAATTTTTCTATATATATTTTTAGCTGTCCAATTAATTTTCTATTTTTTTGGTAGAGATGGGGTCTCGCTCTTGCTCAGGCTGGTCTCGAACTCCTGAGCTCAGAACGATCCGCCCGCCTCAGCCTCCCAGAGTGCTAGGATTACAGGCGTGAGCCACCGCACCCGGCCACGTGCCCATTCTTAAACCAATCACAATGGCTGAGGGTGGACTGGGCTGATCGACCAGGCTGTGCCACATGTTCTGTCCTGGAAATGGGGTGGGCTGCAGCACACTCAAGGCAAGTGGCCTAAGTTTGGGGGTGGAGGGAGAGAACTCTACTCCATAGGGTCCCGATGTTGGTCGGCGGCTGGTGGTCTGGGTTGCGCTCCATCCCCTCTCCGGGCCTCAGTGTTTGGCAGGTGGCGTATGCCCAGCAGGTTGGTTTGTTCATCTGTTTAGTGAGCGCCTACTCAGGGGCTCAGCCCAGCGTGCAGGGAATGCCTCTCACTGGTGTGATGCTTGAGCCAAGACCTGGGGCCCAGACACACGCATCTGGGGGGAGGGCGCTTCAGGCAGAAGGCGCGGCACGTGCAAAGTCCCCGAGGAGGCAGAGCAAAGCACAGGAGACGGACTGAGGGCGCCACAGGCAGAAATTCGGATTTCCTCCTGCAAGGTGACAGGGAGCCGCGAGCACATTCGCGCCGTTATGACCCCTCTGGTTATGAGTGCGTAACCGCTTCATTCCCACTCTGGGGCCAGGGCGCCTGGGTGCAGATCAAATGCTGCCAGTTGCCAGCTGTGCGACTTTGGGCCAGTTAATTACCAGCTGTGAGCCTCAGTTTCTCCACCTGTAAAATGGGGAGGACAATCATTCAGAACCCCACTGGGAGAAGAGAGCGCAAGGGCACCTGGGGCTCAGTCCCCGTCTAGTACCTGCGTCTGTGAGGGGTCCACCCCAGGGATGGTGGTCTTGGCAGCCTGGGCTCAGCCGGTGGGGCTCTGGGGGCAGTGTGGGCCCTGGACTGAGGTGGCCCTGCGGGGCGTCAGCTCTCCAGCTAGTCCTCCCGCCGTTGTGCCCGCTGAGGCTCGGAGAGCGAGGTATCCTCTGAGAGGAAGCAGCGTGGGGGTAGAGGGATCGTGGAGGGGCGTGGGGGACACCAACCACAGCCTTTCGGATAGAAGCCCCGTCCTCAGCCCTTTGCGAAGGCTGAGCGCGTAGCAGATGTAGACAGCGCCACCACTCGAGCGTGGGCTGTCATCGTCCTCAGGCCGTCTCGCTCCTGGGATTAGCTCCCCGGGTGGGGCGGTCTTGGGGGGGCTCTCCTGCGATCCGGGCTCCCCGCACCCCCAGGTGGTCCAGTATATCGGGGAGATCTGCCGCTATCTGCTGAAGCAGCCAGTGCGCGAGGCGGAGAGGCGACACCGCGTGCGCCTGGCGGTGGGCAACGGGCTGCGGCCGGCCATCTGGGAGGAGTTCACGCAGCGCTTCGGTGTGCGCCAGATCGGCGAGTTCTACGGGGCCACCGAGTGCAACTGCAGCATCGCCAACGTGGACGGCAAGGTGTGCGCCGCCAGCGCTCGGGCAGGGGCGGGCTCAGCCAGGGTGCACGGGGCGGGGTGTAGGGCACGCTCCTGGGACCCCCTCCCCTGCGTGCCCCCGGAGGCTCGATGCAGGGACCTTCCTTCAGCGTGCATACTCAGTTATGTGACTGTCACCCAGGGCTGGGGTCGGGGCGCCACTCCTCTGCTGGGCTAGTCACTCAGATTCCTTGGACCTCGGTTTCCGCATCTGTAAACAGGGCTGGCAACTCATTGTGCGTATGTGAATCATGCGACGTCACGAGCTCGGTGCGCAGGGCAGGTGCTTCCGTGACTGACAGCGCCTTACCCTAGCATCACCTTTCTCCGGCCCCGCGCGACTCTCCTCGCTCTTCCCAAGCCCCTCCCCCCACCGCCAGGAGCAAATCATGATCATAAATAAAGCAAGTGCCGCGCGGGCTGGGTCCCCAGTGCCAAGAACAATGCACAGTCCCCACCGGGATTATCTGTTCGATAGCCACCCCTCCGACGACGCCCTGGCGGCGCCAGCTCGAGTCGCCGTGTGACGAACACACTCGGCGGCATGTGGCGCACAAACGCTGAACGACCATTTCCGCTCGTAGAACCACACCCGGCAGGGCGGCGGGCAGCAGGCAGAAACTGCACGTGTCCCTCGTGGCTCCGGGGACACCAGGCAGCCACCTCCTGCCAGCACGGAGGGTTTCGTGGGCCAGGCAGTGGTGGCCAGCTGCCGGTCTCGTGCGACTGCAAGGAAGGCTGGGAAGGTGGGAGGGGCCGGGGGTGGGGACACTGCACTCACCACCCCCTTTTGCAGATCACCGGAGGTCACAGCTGAGAGTGACGCTAGGGATGCTGATAGCAAGCCCTGGGGCAGGGGAGGCAGAGTGTCAGTGAGGAGGACCCCATGCCGCTGCCAGGCTCCGTGCCAACGCCGCTCTTCCCACCGCAGGTTGGCTCCTGTGGCTTCAACAGCCGCATCCTGCCCCACGTGTACCCCATCCGGCTGGTGAAGGTCAACGAGGACACGATGGAGCTGCTGCGGGACGCCCGGGGCCTCTGCGTCCCGTGCCAGGCTGGTGAGCGGGCCCCGCCTGGTTCCCGGGAGCTGGGGTCCCCGCCCCCTTCCCTCCCAGCACAGCCTGAGCCCGGCCTCCTCCCCAGGGGAGCCCGGCCTCCTTGTGGGCCAGATCGACCAGCAGGACCCGCTGCGCCGCTTCGATGGCTACGTGAGCGAGAGCGCCACCAACGAAAAGATCGCCCACAGCGTCTTCCGCAAGGGCGACAGCGCCTACCTCTCAGGTGCACAGCCCACAAGATGCCAGGGGCTGGCCGTGAGGATGGGGAGCCACCATCCACCTCCTCTTTTCCCCTC
>RJWJ010040250.1:0-14055 GCA_004363605.1 Indri indri | reverse complement strand
CGTGAGCCCAGAGGAAGCCTGCGGGAAGGAGTGTGTCCTCTCTCCTCCTCCTCCAGCCCTCTTGAGCCCCCAGTCAGCAGAACCCAGGAGAGAGCCAGCAGCAAGGCAGACACGTTGGCTGCATAACTGAGTAGAGAGAGCTGGCCACTGAGGGACAGCAACTTAATAGCTGGCACCGTGGGCCCACACTCCGACAGACACTGCGCTTGTTCACCTTTCCCACATCACTTATTCATTCAACAAACCCAAGCACCTGCTAGATGTCAGGGCTATTCTAGATGTGGAGGATATAGCGTCAACAAGACAGATGTAATTCCTGTCCCAGGCTGTCGGGCCTTACAGTCAATCTTGACGTCTTTTTTTTTTTTTTTTTTTTTTGTCTTTCACTCTTCTAACAGGTTCCAGCCTCTGGCTCCACCCCTGCTGCTGTGCACCCCACTGTGGTGTGGTGGGGTTTCTTTTGTTTGTTTGTTTATTTGTTTTAGAAAAAACACAGGGCTTTGTTATTCTCATCACAATGGGCAGGTCTCCGCAGGATGGGGGGGACCTCTGTTGGGGCGGAGGGCCTTACTTCCCAGGACCAGGATGACAGAGTCCCCATGCAGGGAGGTGCCGTGGTCCTTGTTGACTGGGTTGGACTTCTTGCCCTTGCGGCCCAAGGGGACCCTGGGACACATCTCCTTCATAGTCCCCAGCACCACGTTGCAGCATCTATCAGAGGCCTTCACGCAGCCCGGGAGTTCCCACGGCAGTTGATACGCACTTGGGTGCTGTTCTTGATCGACTGCACGAGCTCGGAGAGTGGACCCGTGTTAATTCCTTCTCCTCCCACTTCTGCAGCTCCTCTGGGGTCGTCTCACTCCTGGGCTTGTTGAGGAGGCTCACAGTGGCTACACTCTCAGGTCACTCCTGTTGTTTTTTTTAATGGTAATAAAATATACATAGCATAAAATTTACCATCTTCACCATTTTAAGTGTGCAGTTTAATGGTGTTAAGTACATTCACAGTGTTGTACAACCATCATCACCATCCGTCTCCAGAACGTTTTTTCATCTTGAGAAACTAAAACTCTATCCACATGAGACGCTAACTGCCCCTCCCCCTCGCCCCGGCCCCTGGTACCCCCATTCTACTTGCCGTCTGCATGAATTCAACTAGTCCAGGCAGCTCGTGTAGGTGGGATCACACGGTATTTGTCCTTGCATGACCAGCTTATTTCACTGAGCATGTCTTCCTTGAGGTTCATCCATGTTGTAGCAAGTGTCAGAACTTCCTTTTTAGGGCTGAAAAATATTCCGTTTATGTCGATGCCACATTTTGTTCATGCATTCACTCAGCAATGGACGTTTGGGTTGTTTCCGCCTTTCGGCTACGGTGAGTCATGCTGCTGTGAACACTGGTGTATAAGTATCTGTTCAAGTCCCTGCTGCCAATTTTTTTCCCCCTTTGGTCTATACCTGTGAGTAGAATTGCTAGATCATACGGTGCTTCTGTATTTAACTTTCTGAGGAACTCCTACTGTTCTCACAGCAGCTCTGCCATTTTACATCCCCACGAGGGTTCCAGTTTCTCCACATTCATGCCAACACTTGTTCTCCGTTTTTTAATAACAGCCACCCCAGTGTGTGTGAAGTGGCCCACCGTGGGCTTTGGTGTGAATTTGACATGAACACACCACGTTTTTGCACAGTGTCCTTTTGAGACAGTGTTTCCGCTGTCACCTCTGCAAACTCCCGGTCAGCCCAGCTCTTCTCTCCTCTCCCAAAGCAGTTTGGTTTTATCGGCTTTGGAAACTTCAACATTTCTCAGGGAGTGTTTGCAATCTCTTGGTAGAATGAGCTTAATGAAATGTTGTCAGATCCGAGATACAGACAGAAACCGAGAAAGCCCTTTCATCTATTAAGTACTTTGATGCTTGGAAGGGTGAGCACTGCCAGGGATCAGGCCCTTCCCAGCCTCACCCGGAGCAACGCCAGGGGACGCGGGCACAGCGGAGGCTGCAGCGTGGGCACGGGTGGGCATGCTGGGAGCCAGCCTGAATATCCAACGACTGGACAAACCACGCTCCCACCACGGAGCGCAACTGCACACTAGCATTAAAAATTAAGCTTCTGAAACATCTTTAATGACACAGGAAAAGCGCGTGATGTAATTCAGGTGCAAAAAAGCAGAATGCAAAACAGTAATGGTGTTATATATTGCAAATATGCCTTTAAAAAGACTAAGAAAAGGTACATCAAAATGTTAGTAGTTATCTATGATATGGGTCACTTTCAATTCTCTCTCTGTTTTTCTACTTCCCAGATCCTTTATAATAAGAATTTAACGCCTTATAATCAGAAAGAAAAGGTAAACGTTAAGCAAACACAGCAGTGGCTGCCGGCCGAGCGAAGCACATGGAACCACCCGGGACTCTGCCAGGGAAAAGCAAGGACATGGGTGGTGGCCGAGAAGATTCAGCTATTTCTGTTTCTGTAGCTTCTGTCACCTGAGCCCCAGCTCCCCTCTCCAGCCTGCTGTGGTGTGCATGAGCGAGGGCGATAGAACTCACTAGAAAGGTAAGGCCCCCAAGTTCATTGCCATCCGGTGACAGAAAAAAACCAGAATTAGGGAAGGCGCCGTCAGCTACTGAGACATTTACTACTTAGGGGCCTCCTCTTTTGCCTCCGTAGTTGTTACATAAGTGGACCAGGAGGCCCCCGTGTGCTGGCCGGCGGTGGCCCCCACATTGTTTACGCCTTCACAGCAGCGAGGACCCAGTCGCTCAAAGCCACTGGCACCAAACTCAAATTCTTGCACATTGGGCTGCTTTAAATATAGTCCAGATTAACATGTTTTTAGCCATTTTGAGCCTACCTTCTTTATATGCACCACAAAACCGTGACAACATCTGCTAGCCATTGATAAGACATACTCTGTTACTCTAAAAGCCCCTGTGTTAGTCCGGGTTCTCCAGAGAAACAGAACCCATAGAATGTGTATGTACGATCACGTGTCACTTAACTATGGGGATATGTTCTGAGAAATGTGTTATTAGGTGATTTTGTTGTCATGCAAACATCACAGAGTGTACTCAGACAAACCTAGGCACTGCAGCCTGCTGCCACCTAGACTGGGTGCATATCCTAGTCTGGGTACAGCCTACGGCTCGTGCGCTACAACCCGGACAGCATTTACTGTACTGAATACTGAAGGAATGGAACACAGTGTAAGTATTCTCGTATCTAAATGTATCTCAACACAGATACACAGGTGCACTGAAACTGCGGCATAAAAGATAAAAAATGGCGCACCTGTGTCAGGGCCCTTACCGTGAACAGAGCTCGCAGGACTGGAAGTTGCTCTGGGCAAGTCACTAAGTGAGAGGTGAGTGAACGTGAAGGCCTGGGACATTCCTGTGCATTGCTGTAGACTTTATACACCATACACACTGAGGCTACATTAAATTTATAAAACATATTTTTTCTTCAATAATTAATTAGCTCACTGTAGCCTTTTTACTTCATAGACTTTTTAATTTTTTAACTTCTTGATTCTTTTGTAATAACACTTAGCTTAAAACATGAACAGATGGCACAAAAATATTTTCTTTCTTTATATCCTTATTCTATAAGCTCTTTTCTATTTAAAAATTATTTATTGTCTTTTTACTTTGTAAACACTGAGACACAAACACACACGTTGGCCTGGCCAGCACGGGGTCAGGATCATCAATATCGCTGTCTTCCGCCTCCACATCTCGCCCCGCTGGCGGGTCAGGGGCAATAACAGGCATGGAGCTGTCATCTCCTGTGATAACAGTGCCTTCTGCTGGGTACCTCCTGAGGGACCTGCCTGAGGCTGTTTTACCATTAATTTTAAGTAGAAAGAGTACACTCCAAAATAACAATATGAACTATAGTATAGTAAACACACAAACCAGTAACATAGGCATTTATGATGTTATCCGGTGTTAGGGGCTGTGCACGATGGCATGTGCTGTACTTTCATAAGACCGGCAGAGCACAGGTTTGTTTACACCACCAGCACCACAAACATGTGAGTAATGTGTTGAGCTACAAAAGTACGACAGTACAACAGCCACGTCACCTGGCAATAGGAATTTTTCAGCTCTGTTATGATCTTCTGAAACCATCATCATATATGTGGCCTGTCGTTGACTGAAGTGTCATGGGGCCCATGACTGTACATATTCTAATAAATGCGTTATACGCATGAATGTGCACATGACAGATATTTTGTATATATACGCACACAATATATTCTCTGAGAGAGGCGCGGGGAGAGATTTATTATAAGGAATTGGCTCACACAGGTGTGGAGGCTGAAAAGTCCCAAGATCTGCAGTCCACAAGCTGGAGATCAGCATTGTCAGTGGTACAAGTTTCGGTCTGAGCTATGAAACAGGAGAATACCCATGCCCGGCTCAGAGACAGTCAGGGGAGACGGTGAATTCTCAGCCTTTCTGTTCGCCTCTGGCAGATGGGATGGCACCCACCCCCACGGCGGAGGGCAGTTTGCCTGACTCCGGCTACTGGTTCCAATGTTAATCTCGTCCAGAAACACCTTCACAGATACCATACAATATTGTGTGACCAAATATCTGGGCACCTCACGACCTAGTCAAGCTGACATAAAATTAACTGTCACAGATGCTAAACTGCTGTGGCCCTTTGGAGCTCTCTGAACCCGAGACTCCCCACCTCGCTGCTAAGCGGTGTCACCCCACGGGCTCCCTTGCCTCCTCCCCGCAGCCCCACCCAACCGGCACCAGGTAAAGCTTGTAGTGCCGTATACTGCCACCTCGTGGCCCTGCCTCTTCCTCGATTAGCCTTGAAATCCTTTCAAGAACTTTCTTTTGATCCTTCTGCTTCTGTTCAGGCTCTTGGAAAGAGATCGAGCAACTTCAAATCACCATGTCCTCTGCATCCAATTTGTCCCCAAGCTCCTTGAATTGCTGTCCCCAGCCCAAGGAATTCCAGGTAGGAGGAGCAGAGGCAGATCAGAGCTTGAAACTCAAACTACTTTGAGACCTTTGGTGGTCCCAAGCACTGAAAAGATCATGACATTCACCATGAACTTCAAAATAAGCGTAATACTAAAGCATAAAATTCAAAACTTACATGCATGCTGAAAGTAACAATAATTTCTAGATTCCTCTGAATGCAAAATGCTAAATGAGTTTATTGAAAATAAACGTTTCGTTTCAGACTGTTTTGTTTTGCTCTGTTTTTGAGCCCCTGACTTGTTGGCACGCTCAGCATGAAGCAATCCTGTGTGCCTTCCCCTCAGCATGGCAGAAATTAGACTCTCTGAACCAGGGCCACATTAGTTATGCTCAGCATGGTGCATGGCATGCAGAAGATGCTCAGTAAGTGTTTGAACTAATTTGAAGAGATAGAGAATGACAGTGACAATTTTAAAGCCACATACTATGGATGACTATATTTTCCTTCCTGCTAACCTCAAGCAATTTGAAATAATTTGATACGGAAAGTATTGTACTATATTTATTGCCATTTCTTCGTTTCTTTTTTAACAAGAACATAAAGCTCTGGTTTCAGTAAAGCCTGTAAAAAAATATCAGAAGGGAAAACAGTTCCTTCTTAACCAAACATTCAAGATTTCTAAATTTAAATAGTGAGGGTTTTTTTTTTTCTCCCCTCAGATCCCTATTTGGTAGAAGGAGGCTGCACTATTATATAACCCTTTCTGTTGCCAAAACACAATGTAAATTAATGAAAAGTTTAAAACTGTACATTTAAAAATACCTTAAACTATTTTTTGGGTTATGGAAAGGAAGAACGGAAGGCAACTGACCTCTGATCTTTCATTTTTCTTGTTATTTGGTAATTAACAAATATATTTAGAAATGTTCTTCCCTTCACAAAAATATTATACTAGAGGAACAGTTAATGTTCCTCATAAAAAGATGACAGACAGAACTTGTAAAATGCTATTTACAGCCTTTTCAACAGAAAGCTAAAGAATAATTTATTTGGCTTATTAAATCTGCCTATCTCTGAAAGCCAAAAAAACTCTAAAGGCCCAAGTTCTTAAATGTCAGTACCCTGTGATTAAATGTCTTGATATCTACAATCTGTCTGAGGTTATTATCTGTGGAAAAGTATTTGCTTCTGCCAAATAATTTATTCCCTAAAACACTGGGTGGTTGAGATTTTTCCCTTGGTTTAAAGTTATCTAACATTAAAACGAGTGCCTATTTGGGACTCCCAGAGGGGTGAATGCTAACAGGGGAGTGAAAACCAGAGAGACACAGCTTGAAATTGGCTTTTGAAACTGCAGTTCAGCCTCAAGTCAGCTCACTCATGACTAAGTTAAGATGGTCAAACTCACTCTATCTGCCTAACCAAAGTTTGCAGCGAACTCCTCTGGAGGAAGAGAACATCACCCAGAACTTCTTAACGTGGGGTCTGTGGACACCCAAAGGATCTGTGGATAGGATTGCATTTCAATATAATTGGAGTCTTTGTTATCCCATACATTTTTTCCCTACACTTAAAAATAATCTTCTAAGAAGTCCATAGGCTTCAGTATATTGACAAAAGACTCCCGACACAAATTTCTCATATATGATGTCCAGAATTCAACCGAAAATTACCAGGCACACACACACAAAATAGAACAAAGAATAAAAATCAATTGCTTTTCTATACAGTAGCAATAAATAGGAAACAAAACAAAACCCCCACCACTGACAACAGCAACAAAAACTATACGGTACCTAGAAATAAATCCAATAAAATATGTGCAAGACCATTACTCAGAAAATTAAAAAAACCACTGAAAGTTATTTAAAAAGACTGATAGATGGAAAAATATTTCATATTCATATATAAAGATATTTAATATTATAAGGACACAATTCTACACCAAAACTGATCTATATATTCCGTACAATTCCAAACAAAATCTCAACAGGATTTTCATGTAATCTGAAAAGATATTTCAAGTATATGTGGAATTTCAAAATTTTAAAATAGGTTAGTTCCTCAGAAGACCCTGAGATGGGTTACCCATGAAAGTGATTTATTAGGAATTATTCTCAGGAAAAACGAGCATTGCAGTGGAGAATGCAAATGAACCCAAAGGGCTGTGGGCAGAGCCCTGGCAGCGTTTGCTATGTTATCTCCAAACAAAACGAATAGCATGAGGGAATTGCCCTACCAGATAGCAAGACTTATATAAAGCTCTAGCAACTAAGACAGTATGGACTTGCCAGAGAAAACTTTTTAATTTTAAGTTTAATTTTCTTAGAGACGGGGTCTCACTCCATCAGCCAGGCTGGAGTGCAGTGACTCGATCATAGCTCACTGCAGCCTCGAATTCCTGGCCTGAAGCAATCCTCCCGCCTCAGCCTCTCAAAGTGCCAGGATTATAGGCATGAGCCATCTCTCCCAGCCTGAGAATATTTTAAAATTCACCAGTGGAAAAAAGTAAAGGTGCCGGCAGAGCCGTGCTCACGCTTCTGAGTCTTCCTGGCTCCTGGTGGCTGCTGGCAATCTTTGGCTTCCTTAGCTTGTGGATGCGTCACTCCAATTTATGCTTCTGTCTTCACATGGCCCCCTTATACGGCCACTTGTCATTGGATTTAGGGTCCACCCTAATCCAGTATGACATCATTATAATTTAACTAATAATAGCAACAATACCCTATTTCCAAATAAGCTCACGTTCTGAGGTTCCAGGACACGAACTTTTGAGGAAGTGCTGACACTGTTCAACCCAGTACAGCACTTATGTCAACATCATAAGAAGCTGCTCAGCCTCTTTCGTAATCTGGCAAACGGAAATTAAGTCCACGAGAGTATACCGTTTCTTACCCTCTAGACTGGCAAACATTGAGAAATACCGAGAGAAAGTGGATCAGTTAGACTCACATGTTGTGAGTAGGGATGTAAATTGGTTCACTCCACCTGCCTTGCCCACTTTGAAAGCACTTTGGCATTATTTTGTGAATCTGACCCAGCGATCCGACTCCCAGGTAGGGAGAAATTCTTGCAAAAACATACAAAGAGACATGTATAGAAAAGTTTTAAAACAGCAATGTTTCCAGTTAAAAAAAAAAACAAAACTGGAAACAGTCACCGACAAGAGGATAAATAAAACGTGGTATATTTAGCCAGTGGAATATATCTCAGCAGTCGACATAAATGAACTGCGCTACACACAACATAGGTGAATCACTCAACACGATGCTGAGTGAAAAAATAGCACGCAGAAAGCTACATAGAAATATGATTTTTATAGAGCTCAAAAACACAAAAATAAACTATGTACTATGTTGCATACATGTGTGGCGAAAAGTTCATTGTAAGAGCGAACTCAGCATAGTGGTGCATGCAGGAGTTCGTAGATTAGATGTGGACATCGGGGCTGCCTTGCCAGAACTCTCAAAAGCAAAATCTGAGCATGGCACACAGAAGGGCAAGAAGGTAAATCATGCGTTTCATTCATTAGTCATAGTTTTTTTTGTACGAAAGCTTTCTTTGTTCATTCACTCAACATTTACAAAGAGACAAAAGCTGCTGACAGTGAGACCTCTCCAGAGAGTTGGTGGAGAGGGGTGGGCCTCTGGAAGAGGAAAGGGCTCCCAAACCGGGCAGCGGGCTAGGGCACATAAAGACTGTTTAGTTGTTTTAAGACATTTAAGCTCTTTGATGAAAGAAGAGGTAGATACCTGCTAATTATTACATAATGCCTTTTTTCCATAACTTTGTTACTGTTAATTCTTACCTTTCACGTCCAGTTTCATTCTTCTCAGTTCCTTGCTCGAGTACCTTGTCATGCCCTCAGCCTGTGTTAAATCATCCAGCTTCTCTTCTATTCTCCAGAAGACGCTTTAGAACTGCCCTTCGCATTTCCAGCGCCATCTGTCTCACATTTTCATTCTGCCCCCTCCAACTCGCCAGGCTCTGCTCTGGAACATTTATGTCACTTTTGTCCCTCAAGGCACAGGACCGCGGGATCCATTTTCAGTAGGAGCAACCACCAGGTGAGAATCGCCCACACGGCAGGATTTCCAGGTGTCCCTAGTTGCATCCAGGCTCTCCCCTGCCTGAGTTCTGCTCTTGTTTGCAACCCGCGGTAGCACAGCCTAATGCAGAACCTTCCTTTAAAACCTGAAAGGAGAACATTGGAGCAGTCCCAGTTCCATTCCGTCCGTAAAGTTGAACCATAACACACCAAGCTGCAGCAGCTGGGCTGGGGGAGGAAGGCAGGAGAACACGGGAAGCGCCAGAACAGCAAGGTCTCATTTTCTTAACAGCTAAACTCTGCGCTACTGATCTCTTTGGAAGATATTAAGCTTGAAGGAACACAGCCTTTCTCCGGTGATTCTCCACATCACCTGCGTGACATAGAAACTTCTCAACTTCCATTTCAGGATAAACAGTGAGAGCAGATCTTGGCCGGTATGGGAATGGATCTCAGACTGAGTGAAATGGAGAGCAGAGCTCTGGACTCAGACCATCCCAGTTCGAATTCTGGTTCCACCATCGACTGGTTTTATAGGACAGTGGTGTGTAGAACAGAGATAGTGATAGTAGTACTTACAAGCTTGTGAGTATTAAATGGGACGAGTACGTGAAGCCCGAAGAAGAGTGCCTGGCAAACAGGAAGTAGCTACTTGAGTTAGTATTAATCCCTACTTCTCACAAGGGAGGTATCATTATTTATGCAAATAAAGACTCACAGCTATGGCCACTTGGTCTTATTTCTGAATTCATGTGCCTTCCAGAAAAGAAAATTGCCCTAAAAGACATGGAAGATTCTTTGCACAAAATCAACCCTCCCTCCTCTATTGAAAAAACAGAATGGGGTTGGGAGCGGTGGCTCACACCTGTAACACCAGCACTTTGGGAGGCCGAGGTGGGAGGATTGCTTGAGCCCAGGAGTTTGAGATCAGCCTGAGTAACATAGGGAGATACTGTCACTACAAAAAAAAAAAAAGAAAGAAAAGAAAAGAAAAGATTAGCTAGGCATGGTGGCATGTGCCTGTAGTCCCAGCTACTTGGGAGGCTGTGGCAGGAGGATCACTTGAGTCCAGGAGTTTGAGGTTGCAGTGAGCTATGATGATGCCACTGCACTCTAGCTGGGACAACAGAGCGAGACCTTGTCTCTGAAAAAAAAAAAAAACAAAACAAAACTCCAGAGAGTCATACACATACCCAAACATCAAGCTACCCAAAGCTTGATGAACAATAAGGAAGTTTGCCCCCTTAGTTTCCTGTGAAAAATCATGGAATTGAAAAAATGCAGACAGCCTGCCATTATACAGTTTTTTATCATTTATTGACTCATTCTCATGTAGACTGTGAAATGATGAATATTTGCTATGCTGTGATTTTCTTTTTAGAGTGTTCTATTTTGTTGCTTCTCTCTAAACCCAGAGCAAGGACTCCAGGGCATGGAAAAGGAAGAGAAGTGGATGCCATCCAGACATCTGGGCGTGGATCCGGACGCAGCATCTGAAATACTCTGAGTTGGGGACGGGGGAGAGGGCACTGTGTCAGGTGGGCGGGTATAAAGTAGGGCAAGGGGCCCGTGTGGAGCGCGGGGCAGCAAAGGTGTGGACCATGGTGGACACTTGTCATGTGGTGTCCCAGTACCCAGCACCCAGCGTGTGCAGTATTTGTGGGCTGGGGAGGCCCAGCCCTCACACGGGAAGGGAAGGGACAGACACTCCCTCTTCCTGTCCCCTGGCAGCCAGGACATTTGCAACTGCACCGTTGCCCAGGGCCTTGCTGGACAGTAAGTGATTAGGCGTAATTGGCTGGCATGCCGAGGGCCACGCCGGGCAGTGGCAACAGCAGCAACCTGGCCAAACTTCGCTTGACGAGACAACTCAGCCTCCTTGGCAAAAATTCAAAAGCTTTCTTTCTTCAGGTCATTGATGACTGCTTTTCTGTAGACCCAGCATAATATCATATGATACAGCACAATATGATATGAAGCAACACAACACCAGACAATACAACACAACATAACACAGCAGCAACCTCTACAGTTAAGCACAACTCCCCAGGAAAGAAAAGAGAGACTATCTAGGTTCCCAGGCCTAGAGCAATGCTTCCCAAACATGCTGTGGCAAGGGGCGTTTTTTGTTTGTTTTTATTTGCAGATCATTTCTTTTGCAAAGTATAATGCATATAAATTATTTAAAAATGAAATGAAAAGATAAAGTCATACAAAATAAAAGGCTAATATTTTAATTATTGGATTCAACAGATATGCAATTATTCTGTCAAATAAAGAAATGTTTCTGAACACATCCTCTCCGTCCACTCCGATGTCGCTGAGGGCTGGCAGCCCAGGCACCCCCAGGCTAACAGCGGGGGCATCTCCTCTCACCCAACCCCTGTTCCAATCCCAGGCTGTGACCGAGGCAGGGGCTGAGGCCTCTGCCGAGGACACTTCCTGAGAAAGTTTACCCTGTGGCGACCTCAGTCATCCAGCAGACACGCCTGAACTGGAAGACAACCATTTTCTGCCTCGGCTTCCCTGCCAGCCCTTTGCTGAACTCAGATCAGCTCCGATGTGCACCTCTGGTCACCTGGGGTCAGCCTATCATCTGAGAGAGAGGGCACAGGCTCATCAGGTCTCGCCGGCCACTTCCCAAGCGCTAGAATTTCATCCATCCTTCCCAGCGCTGTCATCTGTGCGCCGCGGAGGAGACAGGGAGCCCCCAGCGGGCTCCAGCATCCCTGCAGCCCTCAGCGAGAGCCTGTCTCCGCCACTGTCTTCTGTCACTTCAGTTCACCAACTTTACGACAAATAAGGAAAATGATTGAAAGTTGGTATCTTAATCCATTCGGGCTGTTATAACAAAATGCCATCGCCTGGGTGATTATCAACAACAGAAATTCATCTCTCACAGTTCTGGAGGCTGGGAGGACCAAGATCAAGGCACGGGCAGACACGGTGTCTGGTGAGGGAGGGCCCTTCTTCCCGGTTTGTAGATGGGACCTTCTCGCTGTGTCCTCACACGGCGGAGGGGGTCAGGGAGCTAACTTGGGCTTCTTTTATTTATTTGTTTGTTTGTTGATTTATTTAATTAATTTGGAGACAGGCTGCAGTGCAGTGGCATGATCGTGGCTCACTGCAGCCCGAAACTCCTGGGCTCAAGCGATCCTCCTGCTCCTGCCTCAGCCTCCCAAGAAGCTGGGACTGCAGACGCACACCACCACACGTGGTTCATTTTTCTTTTATTTTTGCAGAAACTCAGTCTCGCTATGTTGCCCAAGCTGGTCTAGAACTCCTGGCCATAAGCGACCCTCCCTCCTGGGCCTCCCAAAGTGCTGGGATTACAGGTGTGAGCCACGGCACCTGGCTCACAACCTGGACCTCTTTTAGAAGGACACTAATCCCATCCATGAAGGCTCCACCCTCATGACCTAATCCCCTCCCAAAGGCCCCACCTCCTAATACCACCGCCTTGGGGGTGAGGGTTTCAACATATGAATTTGGGGGACACACACATTCAGACCCTAGTGGCTGGGCACAAGGTCTGTTGGGTAAGGTCAGAGCAAGCAGGAACAGTCTGAAAGTGGTGACACTTGAAGGGTCACTGGAGAGAGTGCTGAGCAGCTGTCCGGCACCTTCCCAGAGGACAGTCCTGAGAAAAGGGCTGGATGTTGAGGACGGAGATGGGCCACCTGCTGACGCACAGCTTTCTCCGTGTAAAAATAGCACAGGTTTTTTTACTTCACGTGTCTAACAGAAGACCCTTCAAACCTGAAATTCAGCTGGGAAATACCCCTGTTCTTGGTCTATAGAAATAAAAGGCAAGATTTGGGGATGCCCAACCCTCCAAAAATATACTCCACACTGTCCCATGATCACTGGGTTAGGGAGTTCCTGGCTAAGCATATGCAGAAACAAAAATTTCCTCCAACCCTTGCGCTCACCTGTTTTCTCTCTCCTTGGAAGAAGAAAGAGAGGAATTGCTCAGTAACTCAGTTCGACTCGCATAAACAATCAGCCATATTCAACCAGAGCTAACGAGCCCGAAGCATTCTTAACGATGTTTTATTGTGCCATTACTTTGTTCTAAGTGTTTTAAGGAATGTTTTTAGCTTTGTACATTTGTCTAAGAGCAAATAATTCTAAAGGGTACACTTTGAGTAAGAGCACACATCAATAAATCAGTGTGATAACGACCTTTGCAACTGAGTTCCTGAAAAACTTATCCTACAAATTGTGACAAGGCTTATGTTCTTTGTTTAGGGTAGGGATGGTACGGAGCTTGCAAGTGCTAATCAACTCAATATTAGGGAATGTTCTGGTTTTTAACTTGTTAGCAACTACATTTATTCATGCTGTACCCAAAGCCATATATGAGATCTTTATCCTTCTAAAAACCCAATAAAATATTCTTATGCGTGAACATTTCACCCCTGATCTCTGGGGAATTCCAATAATTCCCTCTGAAAGCAGAGAATATAGTTTGATATGAGTGAATCGAATAATCCCTGAGCATATAGAATTGGAATTACATTTACAGACAATCTACCTACCACAGAAAATCTCTCTTTGTCTATATCACCATACAGAAAACCAGAGTTTCTCAACTTGACACCCATCTTATCCGTCAGGCTTGAGTCAGGATGTCTGCTGGTCCTTGTGCCAAGCTCCATCTACCACGAAATAATAATGAAGATTTGCTGCCCCCGAGATCGGGCTTGTTAAATGGATGTGCCGCAGCCATGTGGATGGGAATCTCAGAAGGGAAGTCCCCAGAGCACTCTAGGCTACCGATGGCAAAGTACGGCCACCTCCAAATCTGGCTGCCACCTGTTTTTGTATAGCCTACAAGCAAAAAATAGTTTTGTTACATTTTTAAATGGCTGAAGGAAAAAAAGGAGAATTTTTATGATTTGTGAAAATTACATGAAATCCAACTTTCGGTATCCACAATAAAGTTGTACTGGTGCGCAGCATCCTTGCTTGTTTAAGCCTGTCTGTGGCTGCATCCGCACAGCCGCAGAGCTGAGTCGCTGCAACACGGACCGTACGGCTTGCAAAGGCACAGA
>RJWJ010040249.1:0-13914 GCA_004363605.1 Indri indri | reverse complement strand
ACAGGCATGTGCCACCATGCCCGGCTGATTTTTTTTCTATATATATTTTTAGCTGTCCGATTAATTTCTTTCTATTTTTGGTAGAGACGGGGTCTCGCTCTTGCTCAGGCTGGTCTCGAACTCCTGAGCTCAGAACGATCCGCCCACCTCGGCCTCCCAGAGTGCTAGGATTACAGGCGTGAGCCACCGCGCCCGGCCCCAAATTCTTAATTTAAAATTAATTGCACACAAATATTTGAGCTGCACAGTGATTGAAATATATTTTATATGTTGTTAGTGTTAAGTATTGCTCAGAAATCCTTTGTAATTCTTATCTTTTTGTCCATGTGAGTATGAACATATTTATTAGAAGTCATTCATTCCTGACAACAGTTTTTCAGTTATGCCTGATCTGAAGAAACAAAAAGTTCTCTCAGTATTCTTAGAGATGCCTGGATTCAGAAAGAATCAATCTCATTATCCAAACTTACATAAGACTGAAAAATTACTCAGAATACCAACTTTCTAAACTTAAATGAGAAATAAAACTGTTAAAAATGCTGGGTCATTCACACTTTTCGTGGGAGATGAGGTAGTAATGTCATATTTTGTTTTTAAGTATTCCTTGAGTATGATATGTAATAGCATATTCATATTCAAGACTACATAATAAGGCCATTTAGCATTTTATCCCAAACGTGAGTTGATAAAAATATATTTGGGATTTTAATGCCAATATACAAATATGACTTAAAAATAACATAATCTATTAGGCAAATGGATATTAAATTGCAATTTGGAATGTTTTCCTTTCTTTGGAAATGAATATGGATATTACAAATGGGAGGGTAATTTTAAATAACAAGTAAAGTTATTGGAAGAAATGACGCAATTACATGTCATTTATGCCGACTTTTTATTTTGAAAAATTTCAAGCCTTCTGATTAGTTGCAAGAACAGTATGATGCACACCCACGTGCCCTGCACCTGGGTTAATGCTTTGCCCTGTCTGAACCTCTCCATCCATACATGAGTTGTAGATATCATCATGTTGCCCCTAAATATTTCAGCATGAATTGAAGAAGGATCACATTCCCCTGTGTAAACAACGAACTGACCACACTCGGGTAATTTAGCGTGGTTGCATACTTCTATACAAGATGGAGTTCATGTTCAGATTTCTCCATTTACGCTAGTAGTATCCCTTACTACTGTGCTTTCCCCCTAATACAAGATCAGTCAAGGATCCCACATCACATGTAGTTGTCATGTCAAAATATTTAGTCTCCTCAATCTAAACAATTCCCAGCCTTTGTGTTTTTTTCCCTCTCATGGTATTGATAATTTTGCACAATCTGGGCCAGTTGTTTTGTGGAATGTCTTGCACTTTGGATTGTTTCCTCATGGCTAGATTCCTGATAAACATTTTGGATGATTAATTACATGCGATAGTATGAACTTTTCAGGGCCTTACTTCGGGAGACATTGATACCTTTTTATGTATATGACTTTAATTTTATTTTTAAAAAGTATTGTATAGTGACTTATTTTTTTGGTATATAGTTCTATGAATTCAACACATGTCTAGATTCCTGTAACCCCCATGACAATCAGCATAAGAATTTCATCCCCACATAAATCTCTGGGGCCACACTTCAGACCCATTGAGTCAGAGACTGCATTTTAACAGGATCCCTAGAAAATTCTCAAGCACATCAACTTCTGGAAAGCACTGGTTTAGAAGACTTAAGAGAATATTTGCAAATTTTGTGGCATATAGCAGACCATCAAAAAATCATGGCTATTTTAAATTATTCTCTTTCACTGTTAGGTTTCCAAGTTGATACATTCATGTTGCATTATGTGAGAAAGATCAATAAATTTGTGGTTTCAATAAAATACATTGTACACTGGTCAAAGCAAGACATGGTCTTGCTGTAATCACTGTACTATGTCACTTCAATGGTCATTAAACTGTCACCTTTCCACTTTGGCAACTTCAGGAAACTTTCGTGCATTGAGAGTGTTGGTGCCTGTCCCCTCTGTTCATGTGTCTGTGCACGCAGACACACAAAATCATGCACACACACATTGAGTAGCCACACAAAACCATGCACACACAAACGTTGAATAGACACACAAAATCATGCACACACACAAATATTGAGCAGACACACAAAACCATGCACACACACAAACATTGAGTAGACACACAAAACCATGAACACACAAATATTGACACCTTGACTAAGGTTGCTAGAAACAGCTTTTTGTTTTTCCTTATTAAAGATACTAATATATACATTAATTCTCTGATTAAGCCTGCTTCTAAGAAAAGCATTCTGCTAAAACCTAGGAGGCTGTGTGCAGTGTTCTGAGTCCCTCCCCCGGTATCCGGTACAAAGACGCAGTGCAAAGTGGCCTGCAGGGGCAGGCTGTGCTGGGATGAGACTCATGCTGCTGGTCTTTGAATATCCATCTGGAGCCCAGTGCGCTTGAAAGACTTACCCTTTTCTCAATGTCGCTAAGACTTCCATGCCTTGGTAGGGCTTTGAAAAATCTAGGGAATACAGGATGCACAGTCACTCTCATATCATATTAATGACCAATTTCAAGGTCATTTTAATAAGTTAATCCATTAAACCAGAGGGAGTATTCACATATTTGTATGATGTTGTATTAATGGTAGAGTTCACAATCCCCAAATGTCAGCTATCCATTCCCCAGAACAGATCACTCTCAAAATTCCTGTTGATCAAGCAAAGCTAATTTAGTTAAATTTATTGCAGTATGGGAGAGCACCGCCCTGATATCCACAGTGTCTCTGAAAGAGGAAGTGAGGGGAAGAATTTTATAGGTGCTGGGATGGATGCCGTAAAGTCAGTATTTCCAAAGGGGAATTGGTTGGGGTTGGGCAGAGTTTATGACTCATAACGGGTTGGTGTGCACAGCAAGGCAAGTGTACTGAAGAAAGTGTTGATAATATAAGACGTTGGTCTTGAACGTCAACTATTTTAATAGTGGGTTCACCATTTATCTTTCAAGCAAGTATTTCCTGAAGCAAGTTGCTATATTATGTTTGTCTGATCCCAGTATTGTTTAGCACACAAATGGGAAAGTATCTTTGTACCAGACATCTTTAGCACAAGGACAAGAAAATATGCTTGGTCTGAAATTGTATAGGAACAAGAAGAGGAACGTTGGTCTCAGTACTAGGAAGCAGCCCCTTGCATCATGGATCGGTTTGGGGCAGTCCCAAGCCTCTGTAGGCATCGAAGACCTGAGAGTGAGAGGGCGCTGCTGGCATTCTGCCACTGTGCTGGGATGTACACAGGTACATCAACTCTTCTTTCAGTCTGGCCGTCCCAGTCTGGGCTGATGGAGGGACAGTCCACAGGATCTACTTGCTAGAGGGCAGGAAAGGCCCTCTATGTGGTGGCTTTAAAAATAGGACCTGAGATGAATACCCCTAACATAGGTGATTCAAATTACTCCAAGTTACACATGATGAATAGCAAAAATTTGGGAGTTTGAATTTGGTAGAGGGAGAATATGGATACTCTACGTTCTAAAGAAAGAGGTGAAGAGAGGGAGGGAGGGATGAGAAGGGGAAATGGGCCCTACAGGAGACTGACTTCTCTTCAAACTTCCCAGGCTTGGCCTGCTGGGGCTGCAGGGCCACTGCTCGGGGGCAGCTGTGTGTCTGGACACAATGATTTTGCATCTTGTGCTGGGGTCATGGACTTAGGCGTCGGAGCTGATGCCTTGGATCAGCTTGGCCCTGCCAGATGAGCCTTTCCCCTGAAACATCCAGTTGCTACCTACAGCAGAAATCCAATTACAAACAAAGGGCTCCATGTTCTAAAAAGCATAAATGAGTTGCTCTCCATGATAATAACCGCCTTGTATATCGCAAAGTGTCCCCAGACCCCGTGAGGGCTCTACAGCAAATATTGTGAAAAACCTAAGCCTCGTGTCCAAAGCACAGTGGGATACTACCAACTATCAATTTAATTACAGCTTTATTACTTACCATTCAATTTGGTTCCTACAGAGTGCACGTTCCTTCAAGGAATACAAAAAATTATGTTCCAATTAAAGTACAGTTATCCATCCAGCACAGAAGGGCAGGGGTCATATTCCCTCTGCGCCCTCATCACATCTAAGCAGACAGAGACAGCCTCACATGCACACCTGGCCGGGCCACCGCACACTGCACGTGGCATTTTGATGGAAACACAAAGCTTTTACCAAACACTTTTCTTTCAAGTTAAAGAAAATAAAATGTGAAAAGATGCAGCGTGAAGGAAATAGGGTAAGGTTTATAGTGACTACAAATCTTTTACATTTTTCATTGAAGTACATACTTTTTGGGTTTAACACATTTTGTTTGCTTGGCACAATCCTGAAGTCAGTGTAATGCAGTTGTTAGCCCAGAGTTGCCACTTTTTGTCTCCTGCTGTCCAATCTGTCTTTGACAGCCATAAGCATCTCTCAGACGCCTGTGTTCCCCATGCCAACTCCACTCTTCCCTTTCCTAGTCGGTCCCAGTATGCTTTGAGGTGTTGTCATTTTTATCTTATGAGTGGTGTCTCTACAGTTTACTGCCTTTTGCTGTTGTGTTTTCAGTTGGTGTTGTTATCTTGTAAGCAAGTGGACTGAGATCCACAGAGAGGGTTTTTGGTGTCAAGTGTGTGTGGCAGGTGTCATTGCCCACACATGCCGTCTGTGCCTGAGGAAGCACCGGCATCCCTGAGTGATTATATTTTCATTGGTTAGATATACACTTCCTTTGAATTCATTCTTAATTAAAGTGAAAATCATCACCAACTGCATGGACATTAACGTGGGAGAAAGCAGGACACAACTATGTGAAAGAGAAAACGCCGATAAAATGGGCAGATTTCCTGCAAGACCTGTGTTTACTTAGGGAAGTATGAAAATGCAAATGGCCCCTGCCATGTCCTCCCTCAAATATATTAGTGAGAGGGAGGCATTCACAAATATTTCTGCTGTTTCAGTCATTTCTCACCTTGGTTGCCATGCCCAGAAATATTCTACAGGCCTATGCCTCTACTGTGTTTAGGAATTTGACGACACAGCAGACCATAGCCCATTGAAATATCTTCCAGGGGCTCAATTTGAGGAGAGAGCAGGTTTGCAGATTTTATACAATGTCGGCGGGGCACAGACTCCACAGTTAGTCAGAGACTGGTTGACTCTAATGAGAGCATAAACAATGGAGTTAAAAGAGGAAGACAGGGGTGAATCCAAAAAACAAAGAAATGCCCTCAGGGTGTGTTCCCTCTCTCCCTCTGTTCAGTTTCTGAGCTCTTCCTCCAGGCAAGGTGGCACAGAAGGCCATGCCTGAAACAGAGGAGGAGGAGAGTAGAAGAAATTAAACATGCTCTAGGGGTGCCAGTCTATGATGTGATAGGAGTCTCAGAGGGAGAGAACTGGGTATTTATAGGGAAAACAATGCTAAATGAATTGTAGACCTAATTTAAAGAAAGAGCCAAAGTTATAGATCTAAAAATCTACTAAATTCTCAGCAAAATTATAACAAAGGAAATGGCTTGAAAAAAGGTAAAATGTTTTTTACGAGTTGCCTCTCTAAAACTACCCCCTCCTCTCTGACTGTTTTGGGAATTAGAACCTGCATTCCTGCCTGAGGCCAGTAATCCAAGGGGCAGGCGAGTGTCTTTTGTTTTTTGTACCACAGGAGATGGCTCCATGGAATTGTCTGGGCGGAGGTCATGAGACTGTCTTCACTGAAGAGGGAACGGATCAGAACCATCAACTACAGTTAAACAGCAATAGCCTGAAGCTGAAAACCCTCCCTCCAAAAGCTCTGCATTTCTGCTTATAGATAGGATGACGGCACCTTAACATGAGAGTCTCCATCCTCCTCATTTGCTAACAAATTAATAAACCTCCCTTTCCTCCTCCTCAAACCACTTG
The DNA here is from genome assembly GCA_004363605.1 of Indri indri. NCBI lineage: Eukaryota > Metazoa > Chordata > Mammalia > Primates > Indriidae > Indri > Indri indri. The sequence goes on along the minus strand of RJWJ010040249.1, from coordinate 7,974 downwards.
TCCTCATTCTTTTGGTGTGGCTTCAGGGAAAAGTGCCAAATTTTTGGTAACAGGATTTGGTGTCCCTGGGTGGGCCCGTTGGCACCTTGGTGGCCTGGCACCCTGTGACTACTGGAAGAGGCAGGGAGCAGCCCCAGGTCAAGTGATGAGCAGGAGTATTGCTTTTCAGGTAAGAGAGTGAGGCACCATCCCAGTAGCTGCTGGAGCCTTATTGGCTCAGGGGAACACCTGCCTCTCTCTTCTCCAGATGAGATGCAGCTCTGACCAGCTTTAACTATGCTGAGGAAAACGAAAATGATTTGGGAAGTGTCCGGATGCCTTGGCCATTTGTCTGAGCAAGTTTCCTGGCCTGCACACCAAGACCCTTGATTCCACCCATGTGGGAGGTTTCAGACCTTCCTGTTCTGTGGTAGGGCATTCTGTTTGGATTTGCTTGTAGGTGCCATTTGGGGGTGCGAATGTGAGTGTGTGTGTGTGTTTGTCTGTGTGTGTGCCCTGAGATGGGATGGCATCGCCATTTCTAGTAACTTATTGATGACATTAGGTGAGGATTTACTGTGTAGTTTAAAAATAAAATGTATATGCTGGAAATCTTAAAACAGTAAACAATAAAATCAACAAAAAAATGGGATGGTAGGAGAGAGAAAAGAAAGAAAAAAAATCAAATATGCTAGAAGAAAATGATTTAAGTGTGTTACAAAACTAATGAATCAGAAATATATATTAATATATACACAATATATATCTATATGCATATATGTATATATTTAATTTTAAATAAAAATTTTAATAAACATATCAAGGGTACATATTATCAACACTTCTCTACACTGATATTAACCTTGATCACACGGCGCAAATAGCAGTGTTTGTGAAGTTTCTCCACTGTAAACTTACTCTTTTTCTACATTTTCCATACTGTACTCTTTTGGATGAAGTGACTGTATGCTGCCTACACTTGAGTGCAGAGTAATGCTTAGCTCCTTGAGGGTAGCTGATCCACATACATTATTTGAAATTCTTCTGCTTATTTGTCTATTCTCCATTTATTTATTATCCAATCATTTATTTATGTTAGGATGGACTTGTGGAACTTTGATACTTTGTGTTATAATCCAATATCACTTAATTTAAGGGAAAGGAGGAAGTAGCAAGTAAGGTATATTTCTTATTTGTTAGTTTTTATTATTTCTTTTATGTCTTATTATTTTATTGCTTGATATTAATTGTATATATTCCAAACAGGAAAATACAAAAAGAGTATTTTGATAAACACTCTTACCACCCAGATTTAAAAATTGTTAACATTTAGATATATGTTCTTTAAAACTTTTAAAATTCTCATTATAGAAAATTTTAAACATATATTAAGAAAAGCCCCTGTCAACCCATCACCCAGCTTCAACAATTATCAATTAGTAGCCAATCTTACTTCCTCTATATTTCCACCTATTTCTCCTCCCACCCTGTGTTATTTTTGTCTCTGTGTGTGTGTGTGTGTGTGTGTGTTTTTTGAGACAGAGTCTCACTCTGTTGCCTGGGCTAGAGTGCTGTGGCATCAGCCTAGCTCACAGCAACCTCAAACTCCTGGGCTCAAACGATCCTACTGCCTCAGCCTCCCGCCACCCTGTATTATTTTGAAGCAAATTCTAGATAACAGGTTGTTTCAGCTGTAAATATTTCATAACATATCTCTAAAAGATAAGGACTATTTAAAAACATAGTCACAATAATATGATCACAACTAAAAGTGAGGAATAATTCATTAATATGATTAAAATCCGGTTAGTTTTCACATTTCCTATTTTCTCATAAATGTCATATTATCTACATTTTTCTCATTTTATTTGAGTCATGTTCCAAACCGAGTGCATCCATTATTCTTGTTGATACGTCCTTTACATTCTTTTAACCTTCATGTCTTTCTTATTTTCTTTCCCTTCCAATTTGTTTGTTGAACAAGTCTGGTCATTTGTTCAGTAGTTTCCTACGTTTGGGATTCTGATTATTGTTTTTGAGTGGAGTTAAGTTTAACACGTTCTCTGTCTACTCTACTTGCAAATTGTACTTGGATCTAGAGACTTCATGAGGTTCAGTTGTCTGTTTTGGCAGACTTTGCAGTTGGTGATGGATTTTTCCACCAGGAGGCACATATTCTCTGTCACCTTTTGTGGTGTTGGCTGCCCTGATGCTCAATGTCTAAATCCATCCGTTATCGGGGGCTAAAAAATGGCCCCATTCTCATTCTATCTTCCCTCATCACCCACTAGCTGGGATGTACATATGTGCACGGGGAAACTCTACCTCAGCTACTCTTTGGGTAGCCAGTGGTAGACTCTATATAAGAAATGCAGAATAAACATTTTTCCCCTTTATTTACTAGTTTTCAGAATAGTGACTTGATCCATTTATATGCCACGTATCTTATCCTTCATAATATTCTTTAGGTATTGTCCAAAGTCTAAACAAGAAATAATGGAATGTGTACATTGTATTTTATTGAGCTATAGGGGTCATCACCAAAAAAATTGAAAACAAAAAATGTTGACAGTGGTTGCCTCGTGGGAGAGAGGCTGCAGCTGGCAGGAAAGAGGCTTTTACTTTTCATTCTGGGTCTTTTTCCATAGTGCATGTTTTCAAAAACTTTAAGCAGATTTTACTACTATTAATATTATTAATAATAATGACAATAATGTTTATCAGGAATTTTTAATTATGTGGGAAAATTCTCATATTATACCGTTTAAATGAAGATAAAAACCACACATATAAACTCTCCTAACTGCATTAAAGTAGGCAGTGAATCCAGCTCAACCGAGGGAGAAAAGACAGCTAGAAGGTGATGACAATAACAGTGGCCACATGCTTTACACACAGGATTTAATTCAGGACTTACAACAGCTCTCTGGCTTGGTATTATTAAAACGTTCTCAGGAGTTTAATAATTTGCCAAATATCACCTGCCCGGCACAATTTTTAACCTGTATACTCTCACTGCCTATACAAAGTGTGGACCACAGTCCCGGCAGGGTCGGCGTCCCCTGGGAGCCTGTTAGAAAAGCAGAACTTTGGGCTTGCCTTGGACGTACTGACCCAGAATCCATCTGAACAGGGCCCCTTGCTGAGTTGTGAGCACGTCAGCGGCTGACGAGCTCTGCTTCATCTTCTCTTTATCGGTGAGGCGGGGTGAGGGCTAGGAGGGAGCGGGACCGAAATTTTCTGCTCTTTCTCTCTGTCATATACCTGTCGTCTTCTCTCTGTCTGTTCACCCATCCATCCAGTGTTCAAATCGCTGATTGCCGCACAGCCACAGTTCTTCCACAGTTCGTTTCTTGGAGGTGGGATCCAGAGAACGTCCATTGCGGCTTCCTCCTCCAATTTTTTTTTTTTTTTCGTTTTGTATCTTTCGAAATTTATTTGTAGAAGAAACTGGATTGTTTGCTGATTGTCCTGGGTGTCATTTAATATGTTCGTCTGTCCTGTGTACTTCCTGCAATTAGGTAACTGAGCAGGCGGCTGGTGTCTCGGAAGGCGTTTCCCGGGCGGCGAAGTGCTCTCTCCGCCCCTCTTCTGTGTGTACGCACACGTTTCAGGACTTACCTAGTGAGCTGCCAGTGGCTAAATTTTCAAAAGATTAATAATGTGTATTACAAGAAACATTTTAAAATTGTTTTCCTAAAAATAAATTAAAATTAAAAAGCACTGGTTTAGTGCGAGTTGATATAATAAAGCACCGCTTTCAAACAGCAATGTGAACAGCAGAGTAAGGAGGCGTGACGTGACAAGAAACTGGAAAATAAGGCGACTCCGGCCGCAGCGTTGCCAGAAAGCCTCACGCGGTCCGTGACAGCGCGTCCTCCTCTCTCCGACTGCGGATCGAGGAACCGTGAGTTCAGGTGACACAGAACAGAAAACGGATGCCGGCCAAGCCGACAAAGCAACAAAAACACCCCACGACAGAAACGGCTGAGGAACGCGGACGCGCACCCGGGTCCTCTCGACGCTGCACGGGACGCAACCGGGTGCGCGCAGGCGTGGCCGCCGCCTTGCACGTCTACGTAAAGCACGGCAAAGCTTAAGAGCTTTGTAAATGCTAGCCAGGGAACACATTTTTTTTTAAGTTGCAGGAGAGTCCCACAAAATTAAATGCAATAGGTCCTCAATATTATGAGGCAAAATTGTAATTTTTGGTGTGTGTGCGACCCGTGTTCCCCTCTCCTCTTCTGGGTCAGGGTCTACCGCTGCTGTGCGGATTGCGCAGACGCTGCTCCTGCCGCTCTGGGAAGGCGCAGTCCTCGGACTGCGGCGTCTGCGTCTCCGTCTTTCTCCGCTTCCTGAGGGGACCCTCTCCTCTCCTTGCTACAGCTTCGGCTCCTACTGTCACATTCCCTGTTGATCACTCTGATACCCTGCGTCCTTCTGAGGAGGACCTTGAGATCACATCGGCCCACCTGGGTAACCGGGGAGACTCTCCCATAGCAAGTGCTTTTATTTAATTACCGATGAATCACGTCTGTGAGCCGGTTCCTGCTTCATCCGTCCCTGTTGGCTGTTCCAGCCAACCTCCTTCCCGGAAACACGGAGACACGGACTGTGCTCGCTGTAAGATTACTTTTATAGCAGAGAAAGTACGAAAGAGCACTGGTGCCACTCAGTGATGGACTGGGTCAGTACAATGTGCCATATTCCTGCGACGGGACAGTATAGAGCAGTGAAAAGGAACAAATTATACAAATGCATGAAAATATATACATAGAGCTCAAAAACCATAACACATAAAAAAGCAAGTTACAGAACAGTATTATTCATGTATATCATTTTATGAACAAACATACATATGTACATATAATAATATCACACTGGGAGGATGCATAATGAACTCATGAGTGCTTGCCTGGGGAAGGGAAGGAAATGGGTGGAAAGAGCTGACCAAGGACACAGCAACATTATTCATTATGTTTTATTATTTTTTTAAATTTAAGAAATGGGGTATAACACATATATTTGAAACACATGTAATTCATTAAATTTATTTTTCAATGGATTATCACAAAATTAACCAAACTGGTTACAGCTAGATCAAGAAAAGAACATTTTCAGACTCCAGAAGGCATCATCATACCTTTCCTAACCATGACCCCTTCCTCCTGCTTTGTAATGCCAGAAATTTGATTTTCCTGACTTTATGAGTAGAACAGAATCCACTAGAATCCAAATAGAATCCACTAGAATCCAAATAGAATCATAGGATATATACTCTTTTGCATCTATCACTTAACAGTGTTTGGGAGGGTCACCCACGGTGTTCCTCATAGCAGTGTTTCCTCCAATTTCATTGCTGAGTAGTTCCAGTGTGTGAGTATCTCACGACCTATTTATCCATTTGATACTGATAGACATTTGTGCTGCTTCCAGGTTTTGGCTACTGTGAAGATTCTCATGTATGTCTTTTGGTATACACATGGACACATTTTTTTTTAGATAAACATGTAAAAATTAATTTCTGGGTTGCAGGTAGGCATGTGTTTGACATCAATAATTTCCAAAGTAGCTATACCAGCTAATACATTCATTAGTAATATGTGTATGTAATTTTTTCTTAAAATAAAATGATAAAATGTAAATACAATGGATGCCAAAGTTTTTTTGAGCAATGTTGCTGTAAATGGGTGCAGAGGATTCTTAGTCATGGCAGTAATTAATTGGTAACATTTCTCTGCTGAGAGAACTGATTTGATGGAGAAAGGCAACCATGCGGCAGGAGAGCCCCCTATGGTGACAGGTCCTTGAACAGTGAGAGACGGGGTCTGGAACACAAGTGGGGGATGTTAGCTCTCATAGGACGAGGGATATCTTTGTTCCTCAACGAGTAAGTGTTTAGACCTAAAACATGAGTTCTGATTTTGTAGGATGAACGTTGTTGGTTCCTATGTCTCTTTGCTTAATGAATTACTAGGGAAAGTTGAGGAAAAGGGGGTGATGGCTTGAGGTCAATGGGGAAGACATTTGATTTAATTAAAGTAACACCAGCTGCTGTGACAAAAGGAAATGTAAAGAGAAATTAAATAATTTTCTTACAACAAGAAATGAGACAACAGCAGTTTATATTTTGTTCAGAATTAATATGCCTAGTTCCGGGGAAACTCTGTTCCACACAGGGATTCAGGGACCCAGGCTCTTTCTGAAGCACATGTCCTTTCAAGACATGGTAGAGAAGTGTGGCAGCTCACACGTAGGGGCTTAGAGGGCATGATACATGCTCAGGGCTCCTGGGACACCAAGGGAGGCAGAGCGTGGAGTGCGCCATCCGATGCGGTGAAGTGGAAAGATCCTGCTGCGCGGCTTGGGCGCGGCTGCCGCTACGTGCTCCCGCCTCTGCCACACGCGGCTCACTTGCCCTCTCCAAGAGCAAGAACCAACAGTCCCTTTCTTCCTTCAGTCGGTTCGCAGCTTAATTCCTGCTCATATAATTTAAGAAGCCTAAAGCTTTCATGGTAAAAGATTTTAACAGTCAACTTATTAGGGGAACTTCTGAGAAACGGTATTGAGAAACTTCTGGGAAATTCCACTAAAACTGCAAAACAGTTAAGCAAAGTTATAAGCCTGTCACAAAACAAATGCCTGTAAAAACTACTGCTAATTGGCTATCTTTTAAATCCTGTTGCTAATTGGTTAACCACTTATGCTTGTATACTATTGGATGTGTGCAACCCAAAAAAGTATAAAACTAGACAAAAATAAGAAAGCGGTGCTCAGAATTTGGCAACAAGTCTCCTCTGGGCCCACCTGCGAATAAAACGCTGACTCTCCAACTCTCTGTGTGCCGCTCGGTTATTCCCTTAGGGACCGGTCGCTGTAACACTTGCTGTAACATTTGGTTCCCTGGCCAGGAAAGCCAACCACACTGGCCCTTTGAAGCCACCGGATCGGGGACGGGTGCAACGGACGACAGGATCTCTGCGACTGAAGCGAGCCGGCGCCGACCGCCTATTGTGGAATCCTTGCTCCTCAGGAGTTCCCACTGGCCACGGGCCCCCAAACTCACCCGGACGGGCGGGAGAGAAGGACCAGTTGGACTGGGTTGAAGACATCAGAAAGGTAAGTTCCTGGGACTCGACCAAGTCAGGTCCACCAGTAAACGGAAGAGTGGCTTCCTAGGAGGAAGAGGAGCTTGATCACCTCCTAAGGTTAGGGACTCCCCTGGGTGGGAATGTGCTAACCTGTTGTCTGTTTGAACTTGTCTGAGTAAGTGAGTGAAGCTCGGTGGCTGCTTGCAGTCATTGTGCCTGTGGTTCCACGGCTACGGCTATGGGATTTGAGTGGGTCCTGACCTGCGGTTCTGTGGTGGCGGCGTACGGCATAACGGGATTTGCTCCCCATAATAGGGAGTGAACGAGCCCGGGGTTTATACGGGTACGCCTTAGCCAAGACGTGCCTAAGCTCCCGCGAGGGATGCAGCCAGGCAGACATCTGAAAGCTCTGACCCTTGTTTGTCTTGCGACACTGTTCATGATGAAAGAGGGAAGTCAAGAGGAGGAAAAAAACCCAAAAACAGGTCATGAAAGAGTGTTGCCCCTGGTGTAAAGAGCGGGACCGCTGGAGTAAACATGGGCAAGTCAGAGTCCAAACCAATGGTCCTAAGGTGATGTTGAAAACTTCAAGAAAGGCTGTGTGAATAATTACGGTGTCACTATGACAGCTGACAGCCTTAAAACGCCCCCGTAAAGTGGAGTGGCCCAGTACGGGGACCCTCAACCTTCCCACTATATGTGCAGTGTGGAGGGTCTTGGGTGGAAATTGCCCAAACCCTGCCCCCTTGGGTTCGGTTCTGCGCTGAGGAGGAAGGGATAGAGCAGGGTTCTAGTAAGCCAGTCTCAGAAGCCAGTCTCGAAACAAAGTTCATCCATCAGGAAGCCACCACCAAAAAACTACTATCACCCTACGGCCTGATGGTACGTCTGCCCCTCAAACCCC
>RJWJ010040248.1:0-14052 GCA_004363605.1 Indri indri | reverse complement strand
CAGAACAGGACAGATCCTAAAAGTAGGAAATAAACAAAGAAAAAATGCACTTAAAAGGGATTCTAGAACAAATAGGACTAACAGACATTCATAGAACATTCTATCCCAAACTACCAAATATACTTTCTTCTCATCAGCTTATGGAACATTCTTGAAGACTGAACACATTCTAGGCCACAAAACGTGTTTCAAATTTTTTAAATTTTTAATTTTTTTATATTCCAGGGTATTGTGATGGTACAAACATTATAGTTACACTTTATGTCTTTGCCTCACCCAAGTGTGAGTTAAAGGCATGCCCTTCCCCCCCCTTGTGCTCCCCGTGTTCTTTAGTTGTTGATTTGCCCCCCATCCCTCTATTCCCTAGAGAGTATTTCTGCCATGTTTTAATGTTTAATTTAGAAATTATACAATGTATCTTCTCAGAACAAATTGGAATAAAATTAGAAATATATTCCAATAGAAACACAAAAATCTACATAAAGTCGTGGAAATTAAGCAACCTACTGCTGAACGATTATTGAGTCAAGGAGGAAATAAAGATGGAAATCAAAAGATTCTTTGAACTAAATAACAAAGGGGACACAAGTTATCAAAATCTGTGGGATTCAGCAAAAGCAACCCCAAGGCGAAAATTCATAGCCTTAAATTTCTATATCCAAAAGACATAAAGATCACAAATCCACAATCTAATGAATTCTCTCAAGGAATTAGGAAACAAAGAGCAAACCAATCCCAAACCCAGCTGAAGAAAATAAATAAGGTCAGAGCAGAATGAAATGGAATTGAAAACAAAGGAATTATACAAAAGATTAATGAAAAAAAGCTGGTATTTTGAAAAAGTAAACAAAATTTATAGGCCTCCTGCTAGATTAACAAGAAGTAGAAAAGAAAGGCCTGTAATAAGCTCAATCAGAAATGAAAAAAGGGATATTACAACTGATACCTCAGAAATACAAAATATTATCTCTGAATAGTATAAAAATCTCTATGCACATAACCTCAAAAACATTTATAAATGGACAAATTATTGGATATACAGAACCACCCTCTGCACAATCAGGAAGAAAGATAACTCCTGAATTGATGAATACCAAATAACAAAATTGAAGCAGCAATAAAAAAATCTTCCAACCAAAAAAAGGTCGTGGCCCATATAGTTTCACAGTAGAATTTTACCAGACCTACAAAGAAGAACTGGTACCTATACTATAGAAATTAGTTCACAATATTTAAAAGGAAGGAATCCTCCTCAACTCATTCTATGAAGTCAAATCACTTTGATACCAAAGGAAGGAAAAAACTCAAGGAAAGAAAGAAAACTACAGACAAATATCCCTTGCAAATACAGATGCAAAAAGCCTCAATAAAGTTCTAGCAAACCAAATTCAGCAGCGCATGTAAAAAATAATCCACCACGACCAACTGGGCTTCTTCATAGATATGCAAAAAAGGTTCAACATATACAAATCTATAAATGTGATTCACTACATAAAAAGAAGCCAAAACAAAGACACACGATCCTCTCAATAGATACAGAAAAAGCATTTCACAAAACTCAGCACCCTTTTATGATAAGAACTCTTAACAAATTGGCATAGATGGAACATATCTCAAAATTGTAAGAGCCATATACAACAAACCCACAGCCAATATGGTACTGAAGGGGGAAAAATTGAAAACATTCCTGCTTAAAGCTGGAACCAGAGATTCCATTGGGAACCAGCAGTTGCCCACTGTTACACTTGAATTCAAAATAGTGCTGGAAGTCCTAGCTAGAGCAACGAAGCAAGAGACCAAATACGAAAAGAAGAGGTCAAACTATCACTGTTTGCTGATGATATGATCTTATATCTAGAAAACTTTAAAGATTCTGCTAAGAGACTACTGGAATTGATAAATAAATTGAGCAAAGTTTCATGTTACAAAATCAATGTACACAAATGAGTAGACTTCATGTACACCAACAGTCAAGCAGGGAATCAAATCAAAGTCTCATTTATCTTTCCCAATGGCAACAAAGAAAATAAAATACCTAGGTATGTATTTAACTAAGGAGGTGAAAGACCTCTACAAGGAGAACTTTGAAACACTGAGGAAGGAAATTACAGAAGATGTAAACAAATGGAAAAACTTATCATGCTTACGGATTTGCAGAGTGAAGTTTGTTAAAATGTCTGTATTACCTAAAGTGACTTACAGATTCAATGTAATCTCCATTAAAATATGAACCTGCTGTTTTGAAGATCTAAAAAATAATAATTCTGTGCTTTGTATGGAACCAAAAAGACCTCAAATAGCCAAAACAACCTTAAGTAAAAAGAACAATTCAGGAAGCATCTCCTTACCAGACTTCAATCTATACTATAAGGCCTTAGTAACCAAAACAGCATGCTACTGGAACAAGAACAGAGACATAGACCAACAGAACAGAACTGAAAACCTAGATATAAAATCATCCTCATATTTCCATCTGATCTTTGACAAAGCAGGCAAAAACATACACTGGGGAAAAGAATCTCTATTCAATAAATAGTGCTGGGAAAATTGGATAGCCACATGTAGAAGATTGAAACAGGATCTGCGCCTTTTCCCATTGACAAAAATTAATTCATGATGGATAACAAACTTAAACCTAAGGCATGGCATTATCAGAATTCTAGGAGAAAGTGTTGAAAAAGCTCTACTAAATATCAGCCTAGGCAAATAATTTATGAAGAAGACCCCAAAGGCAATCACAGGAGCAACTAAAATAAATAAATGGGACCTAATTAAATGAAAAAGCTTCTGCACAGCCAAGGAAATAATCAACAGAGTGAATAGACAACCTACAGCATGGGAGAAAATATTCATATGCTATATATCCAATAAAGGGCTAATAGCCAGAATCAACAAAAGACTGAAGCAAATCAGCAAGAAAAACTCAACAACCCTATTAAAAAGTAGGAAAAAGGCATGAATAGAAGCTTTTCAAAACAAGATAGACAAATGGCCAATAAACATATGAAGAAATGCTCAATGTCTCTAATTTTCTTGGAATGCAAATCAAAACCACCACGGAATATCACTTAACTGCAGTGAGAATGGCTTTTATCAAAATGTCCTAAAACAATACACGTTGGCATGGATGCAGAGAGGAAATAACACTTATACATTGTTGGTGGGACTACAAACCTGTGCAACCTCTGTGGAAAATAATATGGAGATCCCTCAAAGAATTTGAAGTAGACCTGCCATTTGACCTAGAAATTCCACTATTGGGTATTTACCCAAAGGAAAAAAAGTCATTTGATCAGAAAGAAGCACTCAAATGCTTATTGCAGCACCATCCACAATTGCAAAGACATGGAATCAACCCAAGGGCCCATCAATATATGAGTAGATTAATAAAATGTGGTATATGTATACCACAGAGTACTACTCATCCATGAAGAAAATAGTGAACTAATACCTTTAGTAATCACCTGCATGAAACTGGTGACCATTCTGCTAAGTGAAGTTTCTCAAGAATGGAAAAACAAACACCGCACGTGCTGACTATTAAATTGGAGCTAATTGATCAACACTCATGTGCACGTATGGATGTAAAACTCAATGGAAATCAAGCAAGTGGGAGGAGCGAGTAGGGGATGGGTTTCTTCACACCTATCAGGTACAATGTGCACTATCTGGGTGATGGGCACACTTATAACTTTGACTCAAATTGTACAGAAGCAATTTATATAACCAAATCATTTGTACTCCTATAATATGCTGTCCCAGCAAAACAGGCCCCAAGGCAGGATTGTCACAAGGGATTTGGAAATAATAGGAAATAAAGAAATAATACAGATGGAGAAATGATTGAGATGGAGACAAAGTGCAGTTTAAATGATGGGGGAGTTAGGGGTCTCCAGCATTCACGTGAGCTGTGAGGCAACAAGTGAAGTCCCACATCAGTATTTATTGTTACAGCAAATAGTTGTCTTTTTTTTAGAGAATTACATGTACAGATCATTTTTTGAGGTTTCCAGGGGAACCTTACCTAATTCTGTCTACAAGAATAGATGGTTACAAAATTTTTCTAAGATAAGCATGTTAAGCCCTGAGTTAGAAACAGACTGAGCTGAGCATACAAATTAAAGATAGAATGTATAAAATGAAAACACTAAGTCTGTGTACTACTCTAATCTACTTATTCTAATCACAAAGACATGTAGTCAGGAGTGAAGCAGAAATAGCCTTGAAATCTAGGATAGTTCCAGCTGCACATTATCTGCTGGGCAGGCATTTTAATCAGCTTCTCTGCCACAGACCCAAGCCTAATTTCTGCCTTGCAAAAAAGCTCAAGGCAATGGCTGGTGGTGAAGAAGAAATGTTGCTTTGCAAACGTCCTCTGACAACGCCTGCCTTGTTGGAAGCTGCTTCTATTCTGTGAACTAACACGTCCACAGATTCCTTCAAGGCAAAGCCCTGCAAAACCCCTGAAACTTTTCACATCTCTTAGCCTACTTCCTAACAATTCTGAAATAAAAAGTAAAGTAATCAAGTCTTAGCCAATTATAGCAATTGAACTTTTAGCCAATCATAGGCTGCAAAATGGTCAGACACATTTAAATAAGGCAAATGCTGTGCTGTAAGCAATAAGGCTATTTCCCCATATGTCACTTCCTTTCTTTTTGTTTATAAATGTTGCCTACCCACATTTCTGGGTGGAGCTCACTGAACTTTTACTGGTTCAAGTTGTTACTGTATTCAGGAGTCATTTCTTTGCTCCAAGAAACTCTCCTAAAGTTATTGGTCTAAAATTTTCCAAAAACAGAGTGACATCAGAAGTATGATCCAAAGTTGACCTGTGTAAACCCCAGGAGCACTGAATGAGTAAGCAAAGATCCCATTAATCTCTTACAGCAGTTAGGGTCATGGTCATGGTTGAGTTCTCTCTCAGATTTGAGCTCTACATATTTATGTTTTGAGCTCTATCACTTTATTTGAACAAATTTTACTGGACTGGGCAGGGTTGGATTGGATACAATAATTAACTGGATTGGATCTAGTTAGAAGCCTCAAGTAAGGACTTTTTGAATATAGATTTGTCCAGATCTAAAGGGCCTGGAACTCTAGGAATCTGAGACTCCAGTTTCTGGGATACTGACTAAATTGATGTACAAAAATTATCAGTCCAGTATCTGTGTATTTTTGGAGAAATGGATTTACCTTATTATAGATAACTTAGAATTCCAGTGGCCAGAGTGGGGAATGTTTTATATAAATAAAATCGTTCACTTGAAAAGTGCATTAGAAGATAAAAGATCCAAAATATTACTAAAGCAATTGGAAGCATTCTTTAATTGGTAAGCAGATACATCTAAAATGTAAAATCAATCAATGTTTGCCTTTGTGAAGTGTTCCTTATGGAATATAAATGAAAAATGTCTGAAAGTATTTTTTTTTAACAATTGTTATCCAAAGTATTTACCCATCTGTCCAGTACATCTTGTTTCATTGGCTAGAAAAAACAAATTGGAATTGACCTAATGTTTTTATGTGCTGTACTTGTGTTTACTTTAAGATCTTGATAGGGTTTGCTGAAGTTGGTGGTACATAGGCTGAATTAGCGAGCTTGTATTATTGTATCTGACACATGGCTAAAATTTTAGAATGAAAGCTATAAGATCTGTTTCTATCTATATGTTTATGTGTGTCTGTATGCATGATATACATGTAATATTTTTATCTCCTTGTGATATTTCTAAATTAAATTATAGAAAAGTTCTATTTAATTGGCTTTAAGCAAATAAGTGCTTATGTAAATAAAATATTCATTCAGAAAAATAAGAACTAATCCAAATGCTTTTCAAGTTTATATGACTGCAATAATCTTTGATGAATTAGAATATTTTTGGTTTGATTAAAAGAGGTATGCCTTCAGATTTTTCAGCATTAAATGTAATATAGATGCATCACTTTTCCTACCTATATTTAAAGGGAAAAAAAGCTTTGTTATCTCTATGTTATAAAATTTCTCAGCATGTGAGCTAGGCTGATGCCATGGTACTCGCCCTGGGCAACAGAGTGAGACTCTGTCTCAAAAAAATAAAAATAAAATAAAATAAAATTTCTCAGCAAGAAAAATAATTTAAGATGATAGGTAGCTATTTAATATCTCATTTTTATAAGAATCTAAGCATAATAATTAAAATTAAGTCAGTTAAATAGATATTAGTAAGATAAAATTTTCCTGTAAAAGGTCTCCTTTCTATACCAGAAGATTTTAACATTCTTATCCTCAAGAATGGAAAGGTGAGGATGAGGAAAATCTGTCCAAACAACAATTTAATTTTCAGGCCCAGCAAAAACAAACAAACAAAAACTTACAATAGGGATAAAATTTTGACTGCTCTGGAGTTTCTTATTACAGAGAAACTAAAGATATTTGGGACTGTTAATACACATATTCTCTGTCACCTTGACAAATTATATTATCAGAAATCAAATGCTTTTACAAATTATGATATTATGATTCATAGATTTGCCAAGCTACAGGTTTTTGGTGTGATAGAGAGTTCACAATCGTTTGCTTCCCCAGTATTCACTGGCAAGAAGGTTACTGAGAGTTAATAATTCCAGTTAATATATATAACTAAAATTATTGGAAATAATATGGGAAACAATTTTATATGCAAATATACAAGGAAGGTAATATGTGCTTTTGGTAAGAGAAACTATAGGGTATGAAGATGTTTCATTTCATTAAGAGGAAAAGAGTAATTTTTGTTTTAAATTAGAATGATTGGTTGCTCCAAAATGAGAAAAGCAAAAATACAGGACAAAAACAAAATGGAAGAAAAAGTTATAGAAATTTTGTGGAAGACAAACCTTACGAAAGGAATTTTGTGTGCTTTCAAACTATCTAAGATTAGAAAAGAATTGCTAGTTTTCTAAAATCTCAACATTATTAGAAAAGTACACTGATAGAAAACTGGAATTTTGGTCCTCTCTGTTATAACAATAGGCTTTCTTGTAGTATAGGCGTGCTTTTAGTAGAAAATTGTGAAAGGTTTTCGTTTTGTTTTGTTTTTTTACCTTTTGAGTAATTGGCCTAGGAAAGAAACTTCTATATTTTACCAAGATCACTTCTTGTGCTACATGTCATCTTTAATAAGTTTTTGATCACTTAAGAAAACTGAGTTCTTTCTAATAAAAAGGGCCAAGGTTTTTCTACAACTATACAAATTTTTGTATTTGAAGTATTTTAATTATCATTTTGGTTAAATGAATGCCTATTGTTCACAATGACTTGTGATCTTATTTTGACCAAGAGTTTTAAACCTTTGATATTATTTATGAACTTCCCAAAATAAAATTCCAAATTAAGTCTTTTTTTTTAAACTTGAATTAACTTTTGATTTCCCAGATAGGTCCTTGGAAAATATCAAAGGGCTATCTGTTTCTATAAAAAGAGACATTAAACTAATTAGACTTATAGGATGTATTATATTTCATTGGAAGCACTGTCAAATAAGTAACAGCTAAGCCTTGTTTAATTTATATTTGTTATATATATTATTAATACGTGTTTTAAAAATTTTATGAAATTCATGGAATTATAATAGCACTGGTATAATATCTGTCATAATTCTAGTTATTTTCTTAAAATGTTATACATGACAGAAATAACTAAAATTTCTTCTCAGTTGTGTGATTATTGTAATGAACTTTCATCAGATATTTAACTATGGCCACTTAAAGTCTTGTCATTCATTGCCAGTTAATTGTTTACTCTGGTACTTTTCTGATCAAATCCAAGCCTAAAGTATTTTGTATTCAAAGAGTTTCATGAAAATTTCTCTGAGAAGTATAGGTTTCTGATAACTTTAAAATCATACCATTGTTAATTTCTCATGGGATCAAAGTTAAAAAAAATCATACCATTGGAATAGATAAGAATTCCCAGAACTCTATTGAAGAAACTGCTGCTTCATTAAACTGCTAATCCAACATCAAGCAGGACAAGAATTAATTAAATATCAAAGCAATGATTTGGTAGATTTTCATGCTAAGTCAGCCAGTACTGAAATTGTTAACATATACATTTTAGATGAATTCCATAAGCTTGATCCAAGGCAAATTACCTATGTTAACCTATTTAATAAGCAGCCCTAGGCATCTAAATCGGAAAAACAAAATTGGTATTTAAGAGGATGCAAACTGAATGTTAATGTAGACTCCTGAAGAGTCTGGACAACCACCTGGTCCTTCCTGAGTCCTTAAATCTTCCATTAGTAAAACCTCTGCACGCTATGATTCATCATAGAAAAGGCAAAATGATTCAAATTATGAAAAGAAATATTGGTTGGGTGATTGTTCTAAAATTGCTGAAATAATTTATAGCCAATATTTGGTTTGTCAAACTCATAATTCTGGTAAGATGTAAAACTTTAGATGATACACTAAAACTCATAAAAACTTTAAATGATACATTTCTGGCACCTGTTGGATCATTTGAACTTACAGATGGATTTCATTCAATTGCCTCCTTCAATGTGTGTTTTCTGATTGTATAAAAGTTTCCCATGCAGGCAGTTTTATGCTTTAGCAGTAGCTAAAATGTTATTATTATTAAAAAATGTGTTTCCCTTAAAGCACGTTCTTTAAGAAATCTCTAGTGATAAAGGTACTTGTGCATTGGACAATTATAAAACAATTGAATAGATTTTATAAACACAATGAAAGGCAAAGCTAACTGAATCAATTGGATTGACTTAGTCAAAGGTATTATCAGTTGATGACAATAAAATTCACTCCCACTAGAATACATAGACTGATACCTTTTGAAATAGTTACTGAAAGTCCTATGCCCATTGTAATAGAACGTTATGTATCTCCCACTCTTATAAACTCTGTCATAACTCACTACTGCAAGGCTTTAATACATTATGCCAAATCATATTTTCACCAGGTAAAACAAGCCCTTTGTGATCTACCAATTAATGATAATGATACCTTTCACAAACTAGAACCCAGAGATCAGGTGTTTTGGAAATGACGTCAGAGAAAGACTGCCCTTGAACTCCATTGGAAGAGGCCACACCAAGTTATTTTCTTTGGCAAAACTTCAGGGCCTTGAGTTTTTTGAGGATCTGCATCTCTCAACTCAGAAAATCTGCATCTCTCAACTCAGGAAGTCCCCTCCGTGGTCCTGAAACTATGTACCAGTTGGAGACCTTAGGGTAAAGCTGATCAAGAAAGTTTATCCTCAGATGCAGACAGCATCTTAGAAAGGTATGGGTTTCCCAAGATTACATATCAAGACTTCTCTGTCGTCACAAAGTCTTATGTATTTTTCCTTTTTCCCCTATTTCTCATTGTTCTAATCTCTTCCTTTTCCTCACAGAAAATTCCATGAGATCATAATCTCATAGGCTTTAAGAAAGGCTACACTATCTGTTTACATCTTCTACAATTTATTTTCTTAATGTTTCATAGTTCTCACTGTATTTGTTTCTCACATCCTTCATTAAATATATTCCTAAATATTTAATTTTTTTTGAGGCTATTGAAAAAGGTATTGCATTTTTGATTTGAATTTCTGCTTGACTGTTATTGGCATATATGAAAGCCTCTGATTTGTGTGTATTCATTTTGTATCCTGAGACTTTATTGAATTCATTTATCAATTCTTGGATGAATCCTTGGGGTTTTCTAGATATAATATCATATCATTGACAAAGAGTGAGAATTTGATCCCATCTGCTCCCATTTGGACACCCTTAATACCCCTCTCTTGTCTAAAATCTATCTTGCTCATGGATTGGTAGAATCAATATTGTTAAAATGTCCATACTACCTAAAGTGATCTACATAATTAATGCAATCCCTATCAAAGTACCATCATCATTCTTTACAGATCTATAAAAAATAATTCTACTCTTTGTATAGAACCAGACCTCTTATAGCCAAAGCAATCTTAAGTAAAACGAACAAACTGGGAGGTATCAGTCTACCAGACTTCAAGCTGTACTACAAGGCTATAATAACTCTGAAGAGACATAGACTGGCAGAGTGGATAAAAATCCACAAGCCTAGTTTCTGCTGTCTACTTGTGGTCGAGAATAGAACCTTAGATCAGAGATATTGGTACTTTTTCCTGTGAAAGAGCAGAAATATTTTAGGCATTGTAGGTCATATGTCTTTGTTGCATCTATCCACCGTGGCAGTGGTAGAGGGAAAGTAGTCACAGACAATCTGTAAATGAATGAGCACAGTTCTGTTCCAATAATATGTTCTTTACAAAAAGAGGTGGCACTTTGAACTTGGATCATAGAATGTAGTTTTCCAAACTTTGTCTTAGAGCATAAAACAGAGAGCCTGCTTCTTCCTCGACATATAGACAATAACATGTTTTATAGATAACAGTAAAGTGGACAGGGAACATACTAATTAAAAGACAAGAAAGAAAGAAGGAAGATGAAATAACGTGGTATGCGTGGTTCTCTGTTGGCTTCCTGGGTGGTTATCCTAAAATACATACAAATAAAGTGGATTTTCAACATGAGTTTCCAGAGTAGAGAGTTTTTTTTTTTTAGACTATAGTTTTATATATGAATTCACACTCTATTATGTAATTCAGTAAGAAAAGGTATTAGTATTTTTGTAATTTAATACCTTGAATACTGAAACTTTTTTAAATGAATAGAGTCTCCTATGGTTTTAAAAGAAAAGAAATTTTGTTCCAAATTATTTCAAAGAGTAGAAAACCTGGCAAAAGAAAGAAAAGGGTAGAAATTCCTTCAAAGTTGGGTAGATTTATTTCATACAGAAAAAACTAAGGTACAGTCTTATTTACAGAGGCTACATTTTTACCCATCCACTTGCTCCTAGTGTGGTTCTTATTCCCTCCTTCTGCATGTCAGTTGCTGATACTTGAATGAGAAAAGATTCAGTTATTCTTAATGGAATTATTCACAGTAATGGAATCAGGAACTGTTCCACTGGCTATGAAGATAGGAAAGATAATGACGACACTTACTTTTTTTTTTTTAATAAACTGATACTAGAAACTGGGTCCCACCTGAGATGTAAAGTGACAAAATAAGAGCGATCCAGTGAAGATTCTCATAGATGAAGTTTTCATGCATTGATGACTAATGAAAAAAAGAACAAAATATAGGAAATAATTATGAAGAATGTGAGGCACCTGAGCGCCACACTGAGAATGGTTGTCTCACAAGAAAATGAATGCAAATCCCACTTGCTAGACCAGTGCTGACATCCTATGTTATAGGTTGTGTCAAAGACAATCTGCAAGGGATGCTGTCTACCCGCGGAAGGTCATGGAGTTAAACTGTCCACCATGCTGACTCGGCACAGTGGCATTTATCACAGCACACAGGTTTCTTCTACAGCAAACAGAACCTCCTCAGGCGTGAGAAGAAACCTGGCATTTTATGCTACCTGCGGGCTTCTGCTTTTTGAAGCCAGGAAGGACATCTGTAAAAGTTGGCTGCCTGCATGGCAGACCACGCAAAGTGCCAAGAAGTGTGATTTATGTCCTATTCTGCGAGATGAACGAGGACATACACCCAGATTTTAGTAATGAAAGGTCAGGATAATGAAGCGTTTTCATTAAAATCTTTTTATAAAAAACCTAAGACAAAAGACACATAATTATTTCCACAATTTACAAATTTCCACTCATGTGGCACTTGTATCTCTAAGTCCTAAATTGTGATAGCTCTTTAAATGGAATATCACTTTTTTTCTTTAGAACATGAATTTCAGAGCTTCAATTTGTTTCTCAAGAGTAAAAGTGTAGGGTACATTTCTTTCCTTTAACCCATTCTAATTTTGATAAGTAAAATTTTTAATTATATAAAATATTTTTAATCAAGTGTTTACAATGCAGTCAAGACATGCAGCTCAGATAACCACTGGACTTACAAAATCATAAAATTTTAAAGTTGTAAAGAGACAAAAAATGATTTATGAGTCAAATTCCTTCTTTTTTAGAAATGTATGAACTTGTGCCTGGGAAGTTAGAGTAACTGCTGACTAATTTCTAGACTAATTTCTCATGGAAAAAATAAAAAGCGAATCATAGAAACAACTGACTTTTGCCATATGGCTTCTAATTTTTATACTTACTAACATAGAAGGTGGAAATATGAAGTGAATAGCCAGTGACTAGTTCATTTTTATCTAATTTGAATTTGAAAAAAAAATAGTTTCTTTACCTGTCCATGTATTCTGGAATTACTTTTTGATACTTAACTTTGAATGGCAATATTTTAAGCCCCACCCAAGGAAGTTAAGACGAGCAAGACACAGGGCTTGTCCTTTAAAAAAAGGAACTTCTGGAGCTCTGGCAATTTTCTCAATAGTCACCTGTCAAATTTAGTCATTTGAGTAATTTATGTGTTTATCATTGTTCTATTTTTGCAGTTTCTGAACACATTTACAAGAGAAAAGAATACAGAGAAGTTCTGTTATTGTGGCTTATAGTCTAATGGACAGGGGAACACACGTCTAATCACATGCATGAATGCATTTTAATTCTTAAGTGGATGATCTCTAGCTAGAAGACCAGAAGAAAAAGTAAACAAAATGATATCTAAACATATTCACTAATTTAAGTAGGCCCACATAAAAAATGTTTTTCCTTGAATAGGTAAAAGTAAAGCAACAGAATTGTCATGATTTGTCCTAATTCAAACAATGGAATGATCAGAATCTAATTAACTTTATTTCAGTGTAGGCATAATGTACCTATTTATAATTTTTAAATATAAATGGAAGTTATTTATGCTTTATTATTAAGCCTGCTACATGTCTTATTACCTCAGTTAACAAAATAAATCTAATACACACACGCTTTTAACAGCTCCATTGCTTCTCCCACGGTAAAAAATACAAAGGAAAGAAATAAAAGCAACAAAATACATCACATGTATTTCATGGTTGCAAGTTAGCTTAATCTTATTTGTCAATGATTTTATTTTTACATTTCAACAACCAGAACTACAAAGGCAAACAAACCTACCAGAGTCTTTCAAACGATCCTGCGAGCAGAACACTTTTAAACCTGTTAGTACATATTTCTTATCGTGGGTACAGAAAACCTAGTGTTTCTCATTGAAAAGCTACATTATACATTTTTGAGATAGATGCAAATTCTCAAGAAAAGAATGCATGTTAAGTTATAAAGCAAGGAAGTATTTTTGATACAATGGTGGGAGCAGCAAGTTATTTGTTCTTTTTAGGCTCCAGTTTTCTTGTATTAAAGCTGAGAAGATTGCACTATCTCTAATGCTTTATCCAGCTCTAATATGTATTTTAAGATTTACTACACTAGTTTCTCCTGTTATTGCTCTCTGTTTTCTTGTGATTCACCCAACATTTACCCAAATTGAAGTTGTACTTTCAAACTGACAGCATGTTCATTTTTAACAATAATAGTGAAACAAAGAATAGCCATAGATGTCTAGCAGAAATCTGGGCTAAAAATTAGAAATGAACAACTACAAAGTGGATAAAAATTCCTAAATACAAAAAAGAGAGAAGAAGGAATGATTAGGAGAGCCACATTAAATTATTTTATGAATCTCAAGTGACATTCTATAGTAGAAAAAGGAAGAAGGAAAGAGAGAAAGAGAGAGACGAAATCTACAACTAAACTGCCATAATTTCATTAAAAGTTTTTCAAAACTGGAAAAGTACATTTTAAAAAACTATCAAACTAGGATTATGGGACAGGAAATTTAAAGTAACTATGATAAACACATGAAGAGCACTAATGCAAAAGGTAGACATGATGCAGTAACAGACAAACAATGTAAGCAGAAAGATGGAAATTCTAAGAAAGTCTCAAAAGGACACCTTTCACCTCTCACAAAAATCAACTCATGCTGGGTAACAGATTTAAACCTAAGAAGTGAAACTATTAGAATTCTAGAGGAAGAAGTTGGAAACACTCTTCTAGACATTGGCCTAGGCAAAGAATTTATGAAGAAGACCCCAAAGGCAATCACAGCAACAACCAAAATAAATAAATGGGACCTGATCAAATTAAAA
>RJWJ010040247.1:0-14062 GCA_004363605.1 Indri indri | reverse complement strand
GATTAAGGTTAAGGACCTTGACATGAGAATATTATCTTGGATTATCCTGGTGGGCACAGTCTAATCATATGAGTACAGAGAAGCTTTAAGATCTGTGGAGAAGAGAGAGAAATATGATGTGGAAATAGCACTGGAAAAATGCAGCCTTGCTGGCTTTGAAGATGGAGGAAGGAGTTCATGAGCCAAGGAATGTGGGCATTTTATGGAATCTAGAAAAGACAAAAAAAAAAAAAAAAAAAAACGCATTCTCCCCAAAGCATAGAGAACGTAACGCAGCCCTGACAACACGTTGATTGTAGGTCAGTAAGACCTGTGTCAGACTACTGACCAACAGAACTCTAAGATAATAAATTTGTGTTGTTTTAACCTTCTCAGTTTGTGACAATTTATTATAGCTACAATAGAAAATACGTACAAACCAAGGACAAGGGCTGGCAGCTCTCTTGAGTTTTTTGAGGCCTCCTTTGATCCAGCCTTTTTAGACTCCTGCCCTCTCTCAGTCCTCTCTCAGCTCCTGCAAGATTATGTTGGTCAAGTTCTGCAGTTCCTTTGCCGTCCGGATACAATCTTTTCTTCTGTATCTTGAGTAGGTTCAAAATCGGGTTATGCTGTGACTTAACCCTACTTTTCGGCATAGTGCAGGCATCAGCAAACATTTTTCCTGTAAAAGGCTAGATAGTAAATACTTTAGGCTTTGTGGGCCAAGAGGAAAATTCAAGGATTAATAAGCAGATATTTTTTATAACCGTTCAAATTTAATTCCTTTTAAATATAGCCATTAAAAATGTAAGATTATTCTTAGATTGTGCATCATATACAAAGAGGCTACAGCCAGATTTATCTTGTGAGCTATAGTTTGCCAACCTCTGGCATAGTGAGGTTGGGGACCATGGACAATTGCAGCAGAGAGATCTCTGCATCTTGTCCACAAACGAAGGGATGCTAGTCCTGAGGGAGAGGAAATGGTGACTCCTGCTGACTCATAGTGTTCATGGGTCCTGGGGATCAAAATTTTTAAGTGCACAACTGAGATGACGTCATCTCATGTTGTAAATTCCCATTCTACTCCAACTGGGGCCTTGATCTTGGCCTAAAACACCTGCCCAGTCTGACTATCTTTGAAGCTCTGTTAATTGCCTGCTAATATGGTGATTAAGACTGCAGGCTTTTTCTTAGCTTTCTGTGTTTTCCATTTAAAATTGATTAGAATGTCTTTTTAGGCTGCAAGGAAAGCCCTCTGGATTTCTCACTTAGATTTTAATTGAAAGAGTGAGAAAAGCATCTAGAATATTTTTGTCCATCAATGCATCTTGAACATTTCCAATTTTCTCCAATGAGAACAGCTTTCTAACATCCAATATGTGAATAAGCCTCGAAATTCACCAATGTAATCTCATTTTTAAAAAATTCATAATGCTAATTAAGAAACATTGTGTTTCTTGAGATATAGAAAGCAGATGTCTTTGTTTTAGCCAGTCCCTGCAGGGTGCCAGGCACAGGATGTGGATTCTTGATTGGAGCAATCCATCACACCAAGGGTGTAGATTAAGCTAACTACTGATAACATTTCATTGTTTCTACAGTGAAGCATTTTAAAGTAAATTATAAACAACTCTTCTCCAGTATATATTTCAGCATTTTTTCTTTTAAAGAAAGATATACAACCATTACATACCCATAACAATTAAAATTAAAAATTAAAAAAGAATATTTTCCATTTTAAAATAGTTTTGAAATCAACAAAATTAGTATTGATTCCTTAGTAAGATATAATTGTTTTTTAGAACATGCTTATATTTTTCTCTCTTACTTGCTCCCCAAATGTATCTCGATCAAGCCAAACCAGGCTACAATTCCATATTATACTTTATATTTGGTTATTATATCCTTTCCATTTTTATTTTCAGTCTTCAACAGGCTCTTTTCTCAGGTTGCTTTGACTTATTGAAGAATGTGGTCCATGGAATTTTCTACCTCCTAATTTGTCTCATTCTCCCGTAGAGTATTGATTAGCTACTTTCTTTATCTCTGTAATTCTTCTATCCTGAAAGTCAAGTCCGTGATAGGGAAGAAGTCTATATAACCAATAGGGTTTGCCTACCTAAGGCAAACCCTCCTGAGTGTTTTAGGGAGATTGGTTGGTGGTATAGTGAGGCAGTAGGTAGGTGAACCCATCCCAACTTAGCAACCTTCAAACTTGTGCTAACTATGGGATAAGAAGGAGCTGTTTCACTGAATTCTGTAATACTTTACAGTTACAACAAACAAACAAACAAAAAACAGTGGTTCTTCTCTGCCAACTCCCACACCCAAGTCTGAGTGTAACACAAGTAATCGTGCTCATATTTCCATCTTTGGGGTACCCAGCTACAGTGACACCTCAATCAAAAACCCATGGCTAGTATGCATTTTGAGTTGCAGAGACCACCTGGCAGGTTGAAACCATGTAGAAGGGAAGAATTTGTAGTGGCTGATGATAGTACATTTTAGCACATGAACAATACTTTATTGGATTATCAGAAGTGTTTGGGATAATGGAAATCTGAGCATGAAACCTTAATTCCCATGAGAACATATGGGATGTGAAGATGTTATGATTTCTACACTGTTGTTATTGTCACCTTATTTTTGTTGCATACAGCAAAAGCCTATGGAAATTTGGATAATATACACGTAAAGTGCATTTGTCCTAAAATTAAGAAACAAAAATAGATAACCAAAATAACCATCATAATAAAATATCTTAGAGAAATAAAATTGTTGGGATGGAAAAGTTAAGTAATCTTAATGTTGCCTTAATACATTAATATAACTATACATGAAAACAATAAAAAGATTAATATTGTAAGGTAACAGAATATGTCACTCTGAAATATGCTATTTCGGCATAAAGATTATTTTTAGCTGAAGGGAATTGAGAAATAACAGATACCGAAAAAAACCTCTCTGCCCTCCACTCTCCTGTTTGCCTAAAAGCAGGACATACAATTTCATTGTAAATGTGTCTCCATCTCCCATACCAGGGAAAAGAGAGCAACTTTTAAACTTTTAATCACTGAGGACAACACTAGACTCATATCAGCCTAGAGACTGTACTGAGAGAAATCTACATAACAAACTTAACTTAAATAAGCCTTACTTTCCTTTTCTTCCTTATGTTTACCTTCCCAGAGTTTGCTGCCTGTGAAAGCCTAAATCCCTTTTCTTTTGTCTTGTTCCTTCTCTACAAATTCATTGTTCTTTGTTAAGATGCTATATAACGTTCAAGTTCTAACCACCTCTTTGAGTTAACTTATCACTCACTTTCTCCCACGTGCACATGTGTCATGCATTATTAAATTCTGTTTCTTTTTCTCTTGTTAACCTGTCTTTTGTCAGTTTAATTTCCAGTGCCTTACTTGCAGAACCTAGGAAGAAGAGGGAAAGATTTTTTCCCTCCCCTACAGAATAGATGAACCAGAATCATACTGCTATTACCTCCGTTTGTTTATTACTTCTTTCCTGGAATGGGGAACCAGCAGTATGCTAGTCTCATGGCTCCAAATCCAACCTTCTGTATGATGGTCTCTTATGCTGGCAAATTAACTCAACAAAATACATTTCCCTAAATCTTTTATCAGTTTGCCTTCTATTTGGTTGTACCAGTCAGTCATTAGGGAGAAAATTAAAGGTACAATAGGGGACATGACCATCTCTTCTGTTTTCTTGCTGTTCCTCTGACACCAACAGCAACACTTTTCCATCCCAGCAACACTTTACCCTCTCCACCGGCACATGTTCCCTGTTGTGGCTGTTGGTTTCAGCCTCTAACATCTTTTGGCACTTTGAAAACCAGCCTCCTTTGTATAGACTTAGTGGTACAGGCAGCCGAAAGGTTGAATCCCTTCCTTAGAAGTCTGATCCACAGCTGCATGAGACACCTCCTACAAACTTTTGTATTGTGGGAACCCTAGATTATTTGTTTCCGTAGGCCTAACATTGATAGCTACTTTATGTAGTTATTATTTCTGAATTATCTCCATATTCCCTTTGTAACTAATTTACATACGAAGACAGTAACCAATTATGTATATTAAAGACCCTCTACTGAAATTTCTAGCATTTTTTCCTTCACCGACATTAACTACATTATAAAGAAAAACTTGCAGGAATATGACCAAATTATAAAATCCAGAAATTTAACACTGGTATTTTTTAACATTTACATTTCTTTTAGTATCTGAATATTCGCTGGGTACAATGTGTTGGGGGTTTGCATTTGTACTAATTATTCTTAATTGAATGGTCTGAAATGTCATTACGATTTTGCAAAACTGGGGCCAAAAGAATTATTATCCCTCTACCAGCAAAAATACTGCTAAATACTTTGATTTAATCTAGCTTCAAATAGGTAAAATAGGACTATAATTACTGTTTAATTCAAAACAATCTTTCGGGCAGATAAAGTATTTTCTATACATTACTTGCATATAATTTGAAGACTTTATAACTTGAGTTATATGTGGGGAACTAGGAAAGAAAGAGGACCAAGGATTAGAGTTTAAGGAAATATCCTTATTTAGAAAGGATACACACTAGTAGTGTAGTTAAAAATAGAGTGTTAAGTCATATTAAGTTGAATAAGTGACTCGGAGTAAATCCTTATCTTTGCTACAATTGCAGACAGGAATGATTACAAAAATTAGATTAAGTTGCATGATAAAAGTGAGTCCAGTTGTATGTATGGTAACCATACAATCTGATTATTTAAAAAGCCTGTAATTCTGGAAAAGCAAACATTTGGCAAACTGTATGTTTTTATAATAAACCTTTCAACTCAATCAAGTCAATTTATTCTTTGAATCTAGAGTATGTGTAAGAACAGCGTAAGAGTTGCCAAGAAGGTAATCGGATAAATACTAAAAACTGTTAACCCAGAATGGTCAAAAGCAATCAAATAAAATCTACTGAGGGTTATAACATTCTGGGAACCTCTGGGGACTCACCACCACCACACACACACACATTCTCTCTCTCTCTCTCTCTCTGTCGATCACAAATGAAGCTTTCAAAGCAACATTGATTTTTCTTTAAATCTCTAATCATCATCTTACCAAAAAAGTGATTAAATGTCTCCTAAATTTTTATTTATGCAAAACATTTACAATCAAATGCATAGTTAAGAAGCATGGATGTTTGGAAACAACCTCTGTGCAGCATGAACACATTTTTGATAGCAATATAAAAGTTGATTAACATGCTAATAATATGTTAAAATGTGGACTGTTCCAATAGCATCCCACTTTTAATCAAATATTAATTAATGAGTTAAGAAGCTTTTATAGAAGAATAAATGAATAACCAACAACAAAAACCAGATATTTCAGATATGATCAAATAGTGAGGAAATTCCAAAATAATACATATTTTTAGTGAGTGAAACTAAATAGAGTA
The DNA here is from genome assembly GCA_004363605.1 of Indri indri. NCBI lineage: Eukaryota > Metazoa > Chordata > Mammalia > Primates > Indriidae > Indri > Indri indri. The sequence continues at coordinate 8,629 of RJWJ010040247.1, read as the reverse complement.
ATAACACCAGAGATTTTGTTACAGAGGAAATAATAAAAATATCATTGTACTTGCTAAACTTTTTCTTCAAAATAGCCTCAATACCAAAATAAAGTGAATGACTACCCCAACAAACATTGAGGATTGTAGGAATATGGCCAGCTGCAAGCGTTAACAATGAGTAGTATCTTGCACTCTGATTAGTAATGAGAGATTTTATATAAAATCTATAAAATAAACCTTATATATAAGCATTTTACATGCTTAGTATCTAATTAATGAATGCTTCTGGAAGATGTTTCATGTTTATCCCAAGATTTAGCATTTACTCTAAAAAAGCTCCATGAACTTCCCATCTGATAACATCAGAGATGTCTTTGCTAGTGGAAAAGATGGAAGGTGCTCCAAAGAATTATTATGTTTCCAAATATATCCCTGTTAAAATTCTACTTGAAATCAACCTTGAATTTTACTTGTATATGGGAAGACTACAAAAAATATTCAAAGATAGTAACTGAGTTTTCCTAATAGTATATATTTAGGCCTAAAGAAAATTATTCAAAATCTAAAATCTAATTTTAAGTACCCCTTTAAAATCTAATTTTAAGTTGAAAAAGATTAACCCTATTTAAATTGAATAAGCATTTACTATCAACTATGTATATCATAGGAAACATCCTAGGTATTCCAGAGAATTCAGAAAAAAATTATCCCTGTTACACAAAAAGCTCATATTCCAAGATAATAATAATAATAACTGCATACATATGTGTATATATATATGTGTGCATGTGTACATATATATTTCTCTGCTATAGATTTTCATATACAATTCCATGTATACAACTTTATAGTACAAGCAATTAGTGTACCCATTTTACACACTGGGATAAAATTAATTGGAGAAGAATATGTAAGTGTTAAGTGAAAGAGAGAAAATCTGAACCAAAGTTTTCAGGTTCCAAGGCCAGTATTCTTTTGCCAAAGCAGCAACAACATTCTTTTTTTTCATCTTCACAGTTTTTAATAACACTTTTAAACCAATTGCTGAAAGGAAAGTAATCTCCCCTATACCTTTTGACAAGGTTTATTACATATAAGTTGTCTACAATTAAATTACTAATAATGTAATACATAGTTTCTAAGAAAACAGAAGCTTACAAATTTAATTAAAATCCCCATAGATCTAGGCATTTTTGTACTTTTATATACCTATTATCCTCTGGGACTCTAAAAATTGTAACACTCAACTGTTTAAGTTAAAGTAGTCATACTAACAAAAATGTAGTGTCTAAAGGACAACACATTTAACTGGGTATAAAACGTGGCATATCATTACATAATAAATCTCTATTGCCAGATGGTATCCCATCTGACTGCCATCAATAATGGGCACCTTTGGTGGCACCTAAGATAGCAGACCTGTTTAATTATATTGCTGCATTTGGGCATTTGCCAAGAGGGTAAAAAAGCTAAAAAGTCAGCAGCTTAGAAACATAATCATGATAGTCTTCTAAATTTCCTATTTCAACTATTTAGAGAAATTTCTTTTTCCATGTGGATGTAAACCAAAGAGAAACTCACGAGGATCATAGAATTTAAATTACTTGTTATAACAAACCCATAAGTTGAATTCCCTATTTAAGAATTTACCTGCATCTTAATTGAACAGGAATATTTTGGTGAATAAGAATTATTAAATTTTGTACACTATAAAGATATACAACTGTTATGTACCCATAATAATTAAAAATAAAAATAATTAAAAAATTGTATATCATTTAAAATGTAAGACTACGTAAGACAACAAAAAATATTTAATTTAGAATTAAATGGATTAATAGTTTTGGTTTAAATAATTCTAATTTTCTACTTTAACTTTTTAAAATATTCTCTACATAAAGGTCATTGAGAATTTAGAATTGCTTGTGAAATATCCTTATGTAGCTTTAAAAATATAGATTTATTTTTCTTATAAAAATAACTTTTTTCATTTTGGGAGAAAAATAAAATACACATTTATTATTTATTGAAGTGTTGCAATGGCATAGAAAAAAGTAACAACAGTGGAATGCAGGTAGGAGCACAAGAAATAATATTAGTAAAATGTAGCATGTAACTTTATTTATTTACTTATTTATTTTTGAGACAGAGTCTGGCTCTGTTGCCCTGGCTAGAGTGCCGTGGCATCAGCCTCACAGCAACCTCAGACTTCTGGGTCAAGCAATCCTCCTGCCTCAGCCTCCCAAGTAGCTGGGACTACAGGCATGCGCCACCACACCCAGCTAGTTTTTTCTCTATATATATTTTTAGTTGTCCAGATAATTTCTTTTTATTTTTAGTAGTGATGGGGTCTTGCTCTTGCTCAGGTTGGTCTCAAACTCCTGACCTTGAGTGATCCACCCTCCTTGGCCTCCCGGAGTGCTAGGATTACAGGCGTGAGCCACTGCTCCCGGCCCAGCATGTAACTTTAAAAAAATATTTTTAATAGTTCATAATTTCCTAGCCTTCAAAAACTTTTCTATGACTTATCATTGAAGTAATAGCTATTGAATTTGATAAAATGCTAATTTCTTTTTAGTTTTAATTAACCAATAATCTAAAGCAATTTGAATATTGTTCTTAAGTAGTGTATCTAGCCCTAATCTTACCAGGCAAAGCAAAACTGCCAGTTAAATTTTCCTCTACTTAAGAACTAAAGTTACTAGGTAACAGGTAACAATATTGTCATTTAGCTCCTGAATGACAAAATTCACTCTTGTTCATATGCTGTGAATAAAATTTTAACTGGTTTTGCAGTAGCAGAGAATGAGTAAAAATATTTGAATGACTATAGGAACGGTAAGCTTTATATATAGAGAAATTAACATGATTACTAGAAATTATTTGTACCTAAGCATTAATGAGTTATATGTGATCTCAGAGCAACGAGTACATTGATTTCATGGGCAGGTGGCTAAACAAAACTCAGTTGAGTATTTGAAACACCAGAGATGCAAATTTACTAGGTCATATGTCAACATTTGTACCACAAGAATAGCTCCAGGACAACATAACTTTCACATGGGTACAACTGGATTTACATAATTTAAAAAAACGTTATTGTACTTTTATCTCTCATTCTTCTATAAGTACCTGTTTCTATTTTCCTATGACAGCCATTATCTTGTAAAAAAGTATTTGAGGCCAGAGCAAGAAGATGATCTTGAATTTGAAGCAATTTTAACATATCAAGAACTAAGCCTGGCCTACTTTACAGAGTCTGTGTAATAAAGCTTAGAATAAAGATAAAGCAGGATATAATAAAAGGGCATTTCCTTCTAAATATTAATAGAAGCAGGAAAATCCCATTTCCTTAGGACCCAGTGGAAAACAAAAAAAATTAATCTCTTAGAATAATCAGACAATGTGAGGACAGGAATCCTCACGTTTCCTATTCATCTAGTGAATGATGCATGTTCTAAAGTCCAAAACTTGGAAGATGAGAAACTTGAAGGATAAGCAGCCTCCAAATAGGTATGGGGGTGGTGTATTTGGGGATAGAGTCTTTATTTCTAAAAGACTGCAGAAAATGATTTCAGAGACTATTTACTCATTTCTCCCAAGGATAGTACCTATAATGAATGCCTTAGGACACCAGTCCCCAACATTTTTGGCAACGGGGACCAGTTGCATGGAAGACAATTTTTCCATGGACAGTGGAGGCGGGGTCGGGGGATGTTTTCTAGATGACTCAAGCACATTACATTTATTTTGCAGTCAAACTTCTCTGCTGATGATAATCTGTATTTGCAACCACTTCCCAGGGCTAGCATCACTGCTTCAGCTCCACCTTAGATCATTGGTCAGGCATTAGATTCTCATAAGGAGCCACAACTTAGATCTTTTGCATGTGCAGTTTATAGTAGAGTTCACACTCCTGTGAGAATCTAATGTCCCTGCTGATCTGACAGGAGGCAGAGCTTAGGCAGTGATGGGAGTGATGGGGAGTGGCTGAAATACAGATTAATTTTCCCTCTCTGGCCTTGCCTGCTACTCACCTCCTGCTGCGCAACCAGGTTCCTAACCATCTACGGACTGGCACCTTCTGTGGCCTGGGAGTTAGGGACCACAGCCTTAGAACATTAGTTACAATTAACTCCCAAAACAGTTGAGAAAGGCTGCACCTAGAAGAATCCATTCAATTTGTAGGTCGTGAAGTCCATCTCAGCAAGAGGTTTAAATAGGAAAGGATCAGTTAGTATAGAAAAGGAAGATAATCTGATTTCTCATATCACAGTTATGTCAGGCAAAAATCTGAAGGTTTCTTCCATTTCAGGGAAAAGACATATAAACTCAAAGAGACTAAATTGGACCAGAAAAAGCCTTATAAGAAGTATGATCTTCTGGTTAATAAACACAGCTTTATATAAAAGAGAGGAAACATAAAACCCTGGTATCAATTGGAATATGTAAATGTGGAGAACTTAGAATCGCTAGAGCTTCCCCAGAATTTAGTTTACTACATATGAAGTATGTCACAGTTACTCTTCAGCTCTGTTTTAGACCATCTTATCCTCCAAGTTTCTCATCTTTCAACTTTTGGACTTTAGAACATGAGTAATTCACTGGATGAATAGGAAATGTGAGTTACTAAATGGTTAAGGAAACTCTTCTGTTTTATCTGAAGAATATGTTTTGTTACTGTTGATCTGGAAAGAAATGGTCCATGTTTCTCCAGTGAATTATACTGAGGTAAACGACATATGCAAATGTTTAAAAAATAATAAATTTGAAAGAAAAAAGAAAAAAAAAGAGAGAAAAAGATTGAGAGAGAATGTTTGTTACTTACAAAACTGAAAAACCTTAAATTGATGCAGACATCTCTTTCATTTTCCCATTTCTTTATGATTACCTAAAGTGCATCACTTCTGCCATCCCGATAAGATTGTGACCTGAGTAGAGGTATATTATCCTTGTATGTCGCCAGATCATGGATCAATATTGAAATAACCAAAGAAATACAAAAACAGAGACAGACATGCACTACCATTGTAAAATAGGGAAACAGGATGCCATCAATGTGAAATAGTTTGAAAGACAGTGAAGGTCAACTTACAGCTCCTCCTTGACAAAATGGCGTAAAATTATAGGAAATAAGTAAAACATATTACACTGGTAGATGTCAATTAACACCTCCACTTTGTAAAGGTGAGGGTTAGAGGAGGGTGCCAGAACAAGCACCATTTTTATTTGCTTTTACCCAGTACTTGACAAACTTTAAAAACAATTTGATCGTGTGGCCCCAGGGTAAAGTAACCACAAGGGAGTGAAGAAAAGCCAGTAAAACATGATTTTTAAAAATCTTCTGCGGAGACTGATTAGCATCATTTTGATTCTATGTAGATGTTGCACTTTGTAACATTTTAACATTTGTAACATTTCCAAGTTTTCAATTAAAAAATACAAAGATAGTGATGCTGTCTTATCATAATGAAAAGAACAAGGGAATAACACTGCACTTGAGTCTTTTCTTGATATGCTTCTTTAGCCATTGGATCTCTATTTCCCTAGTTTCCATCGTCAGAATGCCAGACAATATTGCAAATGATAGCAGCCTAACCTTTGCTTCTCAACCTGAATATCATATTATAATATCTGATTTATCATCTACTCGTTACTTCCTAGTCTTTAGCAGAAAAATTCATCATATGTGTGAATGTAACCAGTAAGTAAGTGGCCAGGGGTCATTTTCAGTATCAGACTCCCTATTTGACCAGATCTGTTTAAACCAAATCAAAGAAAGAGAGAAACTGGTCTCTCACTTTTTTAAAAACAGATAGGCTACTGCTATTTTGTGGGATTGTAGTACAGTTGCAAGATGCTTTGCCATCTCAAGACTCTGGGCATTAAATACCACCAGCACCCCCCAAACCCATAATTGTGACAATCGAACTTGCCATCGCTTAGAATGACTACCAGAGTGGCTCATCTTAAAGAGTAATAAGTTAGTTGTCAGTCCCTTTTAGAACCTGGTTTAATTTTCTTGGCTGCTACCTGGAAGTCTGATTGCATAGAAGAGACAGATAAAGTAGTTATTGGGGAGGACGTGCCACTCTACAGAATCAGCAGCTGAAGTTGCCACTTTCACCTCATTACTCACTTAGTTGGATTCTAATAAAATACTTGCTTTTTCCAAACACAATTTTTAATTGAAAATTTAAATAAATGAAAATGTAATTAAAATAATAGCAAGTATTAATAATAATATCTTCTTTTGCTGTCTCAACTTTCCTTCTTAATATTGAGTATTCTTGATCAAAAGCCTATGGATTACTTTACTTTTTATGACCTGCAATGGCATATGCCTTAGTTGATTCTAGAAAATCCACTGGGAAATTTCACGTGGTATAAAATTTTAGAGGTAAAATGTAGAGGCTTATATCTTAGCAACAATTTATCTGCTGTGTTATTGTTCCCATTATTAGTAGATCCTCTGTTAATTTGCTAAATATTTCAGTTTATACTTGTCTGTACATAGAATTCATTGTTAGGAGAAAAAAATACAATAGGAAAAAACAAGATGTTCAGATTATTTTACACAATAGAATTTCAGTGAATTTAGCAGGCATAACCATCAAGTTAGGTGTTAACTGTATTAAAGATCAAAAAGATGCTTCAATTTATATAAAGTACGAGACATTGAAAATATTTGTATATCAACTGTGCTTAGATTTTTTTCAACAGGTACCAGCTTGAATAGTTCTTTGAATCACTTAAATCAGTTATGACAATACAAAAAAATCATAAACCATGAAAATTGTTTTACTGTATAATTTTGATTTTGATACTATGTTTTTGCTTTAAGCTGGCATATTAAGGAGATAAAGTAGATAAATTAATTGGGTTAGAGGATAAAAGTTCATGCGTGTTAGTACAAATTTTACACATGCCTGTCATTTATAGTTTGAGAAACATTTGGACCTTGATTCTCCTTTTCCTTTCCTTTAATTTTCAGCTATTGCTTTGACTTCAGTAAATAGAGTGCCCACTAAAATAAGAAAAAATTTTGAAAATTAGCCCTTCCCACATTATCTTTGTAAATAATTATGTGAAATTTATGCAATTATTTGTATATAATTATAAAATTATATAACACTCAGCAAAGTTTAGTAAATCAGAGAAAATAAATTGTACCTTGAAAGAGGGCATTAATTTACTTCTTCTTAAATTAAAAGTTTATTACAATTTTTAAATGTTTATATTCAGAAATAATTCAAGTCTATTTTCCAGAAAGTGCATAAGAACATGCTAAAATTTCTAAAATATAATTTCATGTCTATTTCACCTTTGGAGACTAGAATAATAGCAGTTTCTCCCAAAAGTATGGTTTGGTTTCATTAGATTTTCAATAAGGGGGAGAGAAAATAAGGGGGAGAGAGGGGATATTAAGTGAGAAGAAGTTCAATTTTCAGATAAAGTAAATGTACCAGAGTAATATTCTCAATTGGTTAATTAATTTATCTATTTATTTATTTTTCAAAATGGGATTCCTCTTAAAAATTATCAAGTATTTTTTGACTTCTATATATATTTCATAATAGTTTTTGCTATGCCAGGTAACATATTCTCATGTTCTGGTGATTTGGACAAGGGCATTTTTGGGGGCCCGTTATTCTGTCTATTTCATAAATAATGAATGCAAATTTAGGTAAGTTTCTTTCCAAATAGTGCTGATTACTAGAAATGTTACAAGTGCAAATACATATTTATAGGTGAACATTTTGGGAAATTGTATGTGTTTTACAAAGGCCTATATATATATATATATGTATATATATGTATAGGATATGAACAATATATCATGTGTGCATACAGATATATAAATATATACATATTTTATAATATATAGCACACAAGAGAGATATTGTAAAAGAGTAGAAGGATTATTCGATTATTGTTTAAAGTGATTCAGAAAGAAAAAATAAGCCATTAGGCTGTTTCCCAAGACATTAACTACTGGCAGTAAGTATATTAGGACATCCTTATGGGAAATGTTACTTTTATATACTGATTCTCAAGTGACAATATTTACACTAAAATTCATAATCAAATATAATTACTCAAATTTATTATTTATTTGAAATAAGAAAAACATATTAGCTTATTCTTCTTTTCCTACAAGTAAAAAATTAGTTATGAAAAAATCACATGTTCAATAAAAACAAAGAATTTCATCAAAATAACTATGGCTTATTGGAATATAAATCACATTTAATTGTATAGTTACAAATACAACAGTTCTATATTGCATGTTATAATCCAGAAAGAATAAAAATTTTATTCATCTTATAAACTTCCATGAAAGACTTTAAAAAATATAAATGAAGAAAGAAATTCTAACAGTTTCTGTTGAGTCTATAATTCTAGTCAAATAAGTCAAACTGCAAGTATCATTATAATAGTATTATACAGATACTGTTTTGAGAAACTTTATCTCTAACTGAAGAGAAGAAAATAATCCTAAAATAACTCATCTATGTAATATTAATTTGAATCACAGATTATCCTACATGATCATTATTGTTTTATAAATCAAAAACAGTCGAATACTGACAATTTCATAAGTTCACTCTAACATAATAGGAATACAAAAGGAAAAAGAGACAAA